>CANXYI010954633.1:0-17251 GCA_948208565.1 Hura crepitans | reverse complement strand
AAACCCACATTACTTTTTTTAAATAATATATACAAATATATAAACATATGTACTCTAGTTAGTGGAAATATTACATCACTTTCCACTAACTTCCATCTTGAAATTATCTTTAGAGTGGTTACCAAATAATCCTTAAACTTTTAATTTGTATACGATAAAGTCCTAACTTGAGTCATATTCTTGATTTAACCTTATTAAACCCCTTTATATACTTTGAAATTCACTATTCATGGTTAGATCTAAGTTTCTGGGGTTTTAGGTGCTCAATATGGATCTCACAGTGGTATTCTCCGAAGCTTTGAATTTTTTGAGTTGTTACAAAATGATTATTATGCTATGAGTGTAGAAATTGACCTTTATGGCAATATAGTGATGTAAATATACTCATTATGCATGCATATAGAAAGTGACATTGAGGACACCATAGATATAAGCATATGGTTAATGGAATAAATGATAAAGGAAAATGTCTGATGCCTTATCTACCAGTATTCTAGAACATCGGATGCAGGAATGCCATTTTATATACCACAAACATCATATATACAATACGCTCAAACATGTAGTCACACTTTTCAAAACCAATTGTCACATACATAAGAAGGATACCCTTGTCTCATAATTTCTAAACTCAATCAAGCAGTCAATTTTCTTTTCTAATTAGGCACACTTCCAAATCGTGAGATGATATGAATAAAAGATAAGGCTTTTAAAACTTAGCCCAAATCAAAAACAATACTCTAATGGAAATCAAACCAAAGTTTAAAAACTTTACAATCCTAAAATGAAAGCTTATCGAAAATAAATAACTTTACACAAAATTTTGAAAATTACATGGTATGATCTTCTTCTTAAGGTATGGATCCCACTTTGCAAATTGCTTCCTATATTAATGCTTGATCTACCACCTACGCATGGAAAACACTAATGCATTAAGCAAAAATGCTTAGTGGTATATAGTCTAATCCTTAAACATCTATAGATTTATACAATCATTAAATTAACATATCATTATCATAGCATTTTTTTATTCATGCATAAACTAATCAAGTCAATTATCAAAATCCCATTTATAGGAAATACTATAACACAAATGGTGTCAATAACTCAACACGCATTTTATACGAATATGATATTTCTAGTTCGCTTTTAACATACTAAGACTTTAAGTAATCTATCCTTAATAATTTTCATATATTGAATTGCTAAGCTCATTTCACCATACACCTATCAAATTTTCAAATCTTCATACATATCAACTATTTCCATTTCTCAAGACAATGCATTACAAATTAGTTGATTAGCTCTTAGAACTTACATCTTACATACATATAATCTCACAATCACCCTACTCCTTACCATTATAGCTCATTATAGTCCAGTTCTTTTGATACAATAAACATATTTCTTCTTTTTATTTTATTTCTACGCATAATAGGAATTCAAAGTCTCTTAATCTAATTAAACACATCACTATCACCATAAATCCAATAGGCAAATTCACGTCATCATAATAAATCATGTTAAGCATGTTCTTATATCACTAAGAATCGCATACACCTTTAACATCATTAGTCCATATATCTTAATTCAATTAATCTTTAATTCAATTCCAAGTACAGATTATAAATAGACTTCATAATAAATCTCAAATCTAGAAACCATGCAATCATGCCATACTATTATGCATGCATATTTTACCTATATTTACCAACTCAGTAGATGTCCTGTGATGTCACAATTTTATCAAATGCATCACATAAACTGCAATTCATGCTAGTTATCAATCATCCAAGTCTTATATTAATTATGGCTCATGTGATACATATCTCAAGTTCTATAAGTAACATGTTCTAATAAAGTAGGAAGTGATCATGTAGCATATGCCTTTATCATTCTCATACCAGTGAATAATCATAATTCCAATTGCTACAAAATCATTATCATATATCATGCATAAATATGGCCATTATTCCATTTACTTGTCTTTTATTATATCAAAGCCATTTTTTTATCATTTTATTACCCATTGTACCCTAAGAATACTCTAGACTAGAAAATAAGTTCTATAGCACTCTAAAGAGCAAGTAGTAAGATGCTCCATAGAGCTAGAGCAGTAAGTTATTTTGATAAGCTAGATAGTATCAGTATTTTTGATGTCACCAAACTTGATGGTTATACCCATAGTAATTAGTACTCTAAAAAGCTACTAGTATTAGTATATACAATGTCTTTAAGGCCCAGTGGCTATACCCATAGTAATCAGTACTCTTAAAAGCTAATAGTATTAGTAAGTAGCTAATAAGACCCTTAGTATGGCATGCTAACTTATCCAAATGCTATTAAATTAGTCTAAGCATACAAAGGGCTTATTGATTGTGTTTAATGATTCAATCATGTTTATTTCATAGTTCCATAGTCTCATTATCATCTATTCAAAATCATGAGTATATATAATTTACATTGATTAACATCCATATCCTATTCTTGATCATACTAATTAACAATGAAAACACAACATTATAGTTTCCATTGATCGCAACATAGTTTATGACAAGGAATTATCAATTCGAGTCATTGTATTCTATGATCAAGCTTTCAGCACAGTAACTATAGCTTTTTATCACATCATTTTGTGTCCATATACTATTTGTCTCTATCGGTTTACATCAAACATTCAATTGCCATGATTCATATGTCATATGTTCAATAAATACATGTCTTCACTTATGCAAGGCATATATTTAAGAACTCATGTTAAGAGCTCATGTATGTATTATAACAAACCATAAGGCATATATTTATCATCATTGTACCCATCTGAACATAACTTCATTTCAATGCATATTAGTAATAGTAGTAAAAGTTGCTTCTATACCTTATGCTTAAAGGCTCTAAAATAGACTCATCTACTGATCACATATTAAAATAGAAGAAATAGTCAAGCATATCATGTTCACTATTTTCATACTCATTTAATCACACATATCATACTCATAGTATGTAAATAGATAATGATAATAAATCCCAAAAGTACATATATTCATATCAAAGTATTATGTTTGACTCTCATATCACTTAAGTTATATATCACTTAACATCATCATGTAGGTTATTATGCCATGATCTAAACATCTTAAAGCATCTCATTTATTAGTTCGTGATCACATCAAGAATGGTCAGTGTAAGTATGCTTCTTATAGAATCCATCATATAGCTTGTTATAAGTTCATATATTTAGGCATAGCATTAAGGTCATCCATTAGTCATAATCATCCTTTTCATTTTATAGTATCATTATCATAATTTGATCATTTTGTACATTTATTTTAGTAGATCATGCATAGTCATGGCTCGTTCTTTAAATCATATTACACAAGTATTCATGAAAGTTAAGTCATACTCATTTCATTTGCACACAACCCTATTATCATACTCATTTTATTTGTAATATCATACTTTAGATTAAGTTATATAATCCTTGAATAATAGCCAAAACATTGGTCAAAATTTGATACTTAATTGATTGGTTAAAAGCAAATTAAATCATAAGTCATTTGCAATTCACAATGTTATTTGGTCTTGCTAGAAGGGGCTCACAGTCATAAGGCCTTCCCATGGACTATTACTATTTATCTTCTCTCATGGGATTTATGGCTATGGGACTTCTAAAAAGCAATGTTCATCACAATTTTATTTGATTTTTCACAAAATTTCCCATCCAATTTTAGTGGCAAATCATAAGTAATTTTTTATACAACATTTACACACTAAAATGCCATCAAATTACACACAATAAATGCTTTAATTCATAAATTAATCAAACCAAATAATCAAATTTTAGAATTTATTTGAAAACCTAGAAATTACATAATTTCCATAGGGAATTAAAGAAGAGTTCATGAATTCGATTATTTATTTATCAATAATCTCTTTAAGATGAAAGGAACTCAATCTAGTCTTTGATTACACATTTCTCATTTGATTCATGCATCAAACTCTCATCCTTTTCCTCTTTTCCACCAAAATACAACAGCCCTCAAACACTAATAAGCTAATTCATAGCATCATCAATTAGAAAAAAAAAGAATGAACAATGTAGAAACACTTTACCTTTGATGAAGGTGTAGCCCATTATGAAGAAAACCCCTGAATGTGATGAACAATAAAGAGGAATGATGAACGTTATTATATTTTCTATCTAACTATAGGTAGATATTTAGGTATTTATACCTTTTGTTAGATGGCTTAGATGAATCCCTTCAATTCTATCCAATGGTCCATGTAACTCCAAAATAAAAACTTAAAATTATTTTTATCCCTATATCACTATATGATACACTAGAAATTACAACTCAATTATTAAATAAAAAATAATATTTTTTCACGCAAATTCTTTTATTTCTATATTCCATGGGGTGTTACAACATTCCCCTCTAAAGTAATTTCATCCTCAAAATTACTTGGGCAAAATAATTGGTGTATTGTTGGCATTTGTTATCTTTTTTTCCCATGTTATTTCTCCTGTGTTGTGTTCCTGCAACATGATTAACATAATATACTTATTCCTCAATTCTTAGTTGTAACCTGTTCAGAATTATATCACTTTATTATCATCCTTTTACTTTATAACTTCTCCTTTCAAATCCTCATGAGATGTCTAACTCCTTGAGGTTACTTATAATGCTCTTTACAATCTTTATAATCTGTCTATCAAATTCTAATCTTAAAACTTATCCCTAATGAATTTGCTGAATTATTTTTCTATTAGAGATTTCATATTATTTAATGCTTTATGCAATACCATCTTAGTGCTGATTTAATAGTTATTATTGTTGTATCCTTCTAGCTTCATTAAAAAATATTCACAAAGATTCTACGCATATCTTTATCCAAAATCATTTTTTTAACTATTATCTTTAAGCATTTATTGTCATCTCTTGTCATATACTTGGTTGTTTATCATATGGCCTCCCCTTTTAAAGAAATGCCTTATTAAGGCTTTTTATTTATCTTAATTCTGTTAGATTTCCTTCACTTGTTACGATAGATTTTATTTTGCTTTATTCTCTTCTAAATCACCTTTGCCATTCATTATGTAAATGTCAATCGATCATTCGTAATCCATCAAAATGGTCGAGGATTTTATACTCAAGGTGCCGGCCGCTACTTTCTCCCTATCCAGTTGCTAGTACAACATGTTATCATAGTCTTTAACAAGTTTCACTCATCTCTTATCTCAAATAGAGCTTCATCTTAGCAAGGATGTGGTTGCAACTTTTGTATATTGTATATGAAGTATTTTTCCTTATAAAAGTAGCATCTTCAAATACACAAGTAGAAATGGTTACAAAGCAATTAATCAATCCAAAAAAAGCTTTGTTAAGATTTAGCATAGCTTAAACCCTTTCAGAACCCATCTTGTACATATATAAAATTTCACTTTCAATTGATAATGTCTAGACTAAAAATCATCCTTAGAGAAAGCACCTACTTGCTTAAGCTAGTCAAGTCATTCACCTTTTTTAGGGAGAGGTACTTATCCTTTATTATCAATTTATTTAGTTATCAATAGTCTATATATAGTTTCATGGCCTCATCTATCTTCTCCATAAAAGAGTTAGTGTACCTTGCAATGGCATACCAAAAGTACAAAAATCTTATTTCATGCTTCTGTATCAGTATATTCCCATTATTTTTTTTGCTAGCATCATAATGTATTATTTTAGAGACATTGGTGTAACTCTCAGTAGCATATCAATGACAAGCAACATATATCCTAGTTATTGGTTTCCATCCTTTAAAACCTTAATGACAACCAAGATTTCTTATTCTTTTTTTATCTTTTACTTCGCCATAACAACATATCAAGTATTAGAGAGAGGATCTATTCTCCTTCACTATAACCCCTTCATTTCTAATACCATGTTAGTTTACAAAGAGTAGCTAAAGCTAATCAATTAAAAATTCATACAACCTAAAGCCTTAAAAGGGCAGTCCTAAAGATCATAGTTGCTACCATGTTATAACCCTAAAGTTTTGGTCATTAGTATCTTAGGCTCTATTTCCTTCAATGTCAACCTTATTTGAATGATAAGATGTGCAAATGTATGGGGGGTTAAGTCAATATTTATTAGAGTGCAAACACAAATAAGCATAAGAAGAGAAATAACATACCTAAAATCAATAGAGAGCAAACTTATAAAAGTGGATCACATCTCAGGTAATTCAATGGAAATGTATAAGCATATCTTATCACTCAAATGCAATCACATATGCAATGGACACATGGTTCACAAACAAAAAATGCTTGAACCAATCTCTGATGGCACAAAATGTGACACCCCTCCTACTAGTATTTTAGAACACTAAATACAGCAGTGCCACATTAAATGTCACAGGCACTATATATACAATATACTCATACATGCGATTATACTCATTGATAAAGATACCCTTATCTCATAATTTCTAAACTTAATCAAGTAGTTAGTTTTCTTTATCAATTAATCACACTTCCAAATCATGAGATGACATGAATAAAGGATAGGGCTTTCAAAACATAACCCAAACTAAAAATAATAGTCTAATGAAAATCAAATCATAATTTAATAACTTTACAATCTCATAATAGAAGCTTATTGAAAGAAAAATTAATTGACCAAAGGAATAAAATGAACTTTACACTAACTTGTGCAAATTACATAGTATGCTTTCATTCTCCAACTGAGGATCCCACTTTGCAAACTACTTCCTCTGTTAATGATCGATGCACCACCTACACATGGAAAACACCAACACACTATGCAAAAATACTTTATGGTACACAATCTAATCCTTAAACATCCATAGATTTATAAAATCACAAAATTCATATATCATTATCATAGTATTTTCTTATTCATGTATAAACTAATCAAGTTATCATAATCATATTTATAAGTAATACTCTCACAGATATAGTGATGTTAACTCAACGTGTGTTTTAAATGGATATGATATTTCTAATTTGCTTTTAACATACTAAGACTTTAAATTATATGTCCTTAATAATTTTCATATATCGAATCGCTAAGGTCATTTCACCATACACATATCAAAATTTTACATCTTTATACATATCAGTGATTTCCATTTCTCAGGACCTTATACTGCTAATCATTGATTAGCTCTTAAAACTTTCATCTTATATATATAAAATCGCATAATCAACTTACTCTTTGCCATTATAGCATATTATAGCCCAATTCTTTTGGTACACATCAATATATATACTTTATTTTATTTTCTTTTCACATAAAATAGGAACTCAAAAGTTCTTAATCTAATTGAAAACATCACTATCACCCTGAATCCAATAGGCAAATATTCACATCATCATAACTAATCACATTACACATATTCTTATATCACTAAGAATCACATACACATTTAACATCATTGGTCCACATATCTTAATTGAACTAATCCTCATTTAAATTTTAAGTATAGATTACAAATAAAATTCACAACAAATCTCAAATTAAGAAACCATTGGAATCATGCCATACATGTTTCATCCTTACTTACCAACTCAGTAAATGTGTTGTGACATCATAATTTTATCAAATGCATCACATGAAATATAATTTATGACAATTATCAATCATCCAAGACTCATAGTAATTAAGGCTTTTTGATACATATCTTATGTTCTATCACTAACATGTTTGAATATAATGGAAAGTGATAATGTAGCATATGCCTTTATCAATCTTATACTAGTGTACAATCATAATTCCAGTTACCACAAAATCATGCATAAATGTTATCTTTGTTCCATTTACTTGTCATTTATTATATCAAATCCATTTACGATCATTTTATTACCTATTGTATCCTCATACTACTCTAGACTAGATAATGAGTTTCACAATAATCAAAGAGCGAATAGTAAGATGCTCTATAAAGCTAATAATAGTATAATACTCATGAAACACCATTTCATGAATAGTACTTTTTGTGCCATGAATAGTGTTTTTGAAAGGTTGAGGCACTATGTCAAGGCCATAAAGGGTAAGTACTACTCATAAAACTTTGGTGAGCCATAAAATAATGAAAATGAAAGAATTAAAAGATTTAGAGAACTAATAAATCATAACAGGCTGTAAGGAAGTGAATAGTAATCTTAGTTGGGTTTGTGCTGATAATGGTCCAGGATGTGCCCGAATGGACCTAAAAATAGCTCATTTTGAAGGTTAAGGATTCCAATGAGTCCATTAGAGAAAGAATTTTAAAATTTAGAGGTTGTTTACTATTTAATCGGAATTTTTAGATTTCGTGAGTGAATAGTAGCTGGGTAGACTACGGAATTTTGACTCGAGAATTTATGAGACCTTTAATATGATTAAATGATGAATTTTAACACTAAGAATAGTATTTAGAAGTATATAAAAATTAATATGAATTTTTAAAACTTAGATTGAATTAAATTGAGCACGTAAATTGAGAATAAATGAAATAAGGCCCAAAGACCACTAACATAAAGCATGAATCAAGTGTAGCAAGGCCTATTATACACCTATAAGCTCATCTTCTCCCTTTTTCTTCCAATGTTCCAACATCATTTCCTATTATTTGTCCCTCACATTTTTCTCTCTTGTTCTCCCTTAAATCCTCCATTTCTCTACCAATCCAAATGTTTAAAATTCCTTTCACACCATAGATAAGCATATAAAAGTGGAATTTCATAAAAAGGCATAGAATGGGAGAATTTCTCATATGGTGAATAGTGACATTATTAAGTGAAAGTAGACAAATCTCAATTTTTATTTTAGTTATGGAAATTAGAGGTTATTCTAAGACTCTAGGTGTAATTAAAATGAAGTTTAGATTTAAAATGGATTTTTGGGAAATTTTTCTAAATTCTAGTAATGTGTATGTAGGAAAAAAGAGTAAGAAAAAGAAACAAGGCTAGAAGGAGCCTTAAAAAGTGGTGAATTATCTTCATAGAGGTATTTGAGTTTGAATTGAAAACATACGCATGAGCATTGTATGAATTTTGGCATGTAAACTTGTATGGAATTATTTTGAGAATGTTATGAAAATATATGCATTTGTATGATGTAATTGATGTATTTGGTGTAAAAAAGTGTATGAATGATAGAAATAAGAATAAATAATGAGAATGGAATGTGTATAATGATGGTTGAGGAATGGCTAAATGATTTATGTATATTATAGGTGAGAATGGTGTATGTTTATATAAGTAAATGAATGATATAATGATCAATATAATGTATGCATATGAATAATGAAGGAAATGGTTGAAAAAGGCTTGAAATGAATATGATTGATGTATGTTTTAGAATGGCTGAAAGATGTATGGATAAAGTATGTGTAAATAGTGGATGTTAATGTATGTGAATGAATAATATAACAATGAATGTGATGTATAATGTATGAAACTGTGATGAAATGTAGTGAAAGGAATGTGTATGTTGAGAGACTTAGAGCGATTGAAATATGTATTATGAATGTGTGTATGTGAAATGACCATTACTGTGTATGAGATCAAGATATGTTAATATATATATATATATACATATATATATATATATATATATATATATATATATATATATATGTTGTGTATGTGTATATGAAGCGAGAATTTGTGATTAAATTGGTTAAAAATGAATTTAGAGAGTATGAAGCATGAAGTGGTCAATTGGTGTGCATTAAGTGTGTGTATGTGTATTAATCATGTATGTATGAAATGGTAACAAAATGACACGAAATAAATATGTAGGTTATAGAACCTAATATGGCCAAGACATATGATATGTGTGCATAGATGTGAAATGGCCATTTAGATACATAAGTGGCATAATATTGTAAAGAAAATCAGAACTAAGAAGGCACATAAGGAAATATGATGAAAACTTAGCAGGAAGCTAAAGGAAATTGCCATGACCAATGATTAAGTAAATCACTTAGAAAGAAGAATGATGAAAAGAATAATGAAAAATGAGTTTAAATAATGGAAAATGACCTAAACCTAAATTAAAAATAAAAATAAATAGAAAGCTTGTATAGTTACACACCCACTAGATGGGTTGACTAGTCAACTAGGAATAAAGTAGCTGCTAAGTTTGATAATTTGGATGAATACCAATTCTATCTTGACTATGGGTAGGTGCAGCCATTATAGTTCATTTGAAGCCACTGTACAATATTTTTACAAGCTGGTGGAGTAACATTTTGGTTTCTAGAGCCATTGCACAACTATCATGGGCAAGTGCAGCTGCTTTTTGGTTCATAGAACCACTCCACATTATGATATAGGTGTAGCTATAGTAAAGGTCTAAAATATGGACCACTGCACAACCAAGATTCCACTATCCAATGTACTTAGGTGTAGTCTATCAGTATGGGCTTGTTAATTAAAAATAAATGGGATGTTATAAAGGTCAAAATGAAATGAAAACTTGGTATGAAATAACAATCAATATATATGAAATGACCACAAATGATTAGTGAGAACGCAAATTATGATGTAATGCAGGATATTGTTGTAATTTCTTGTTAAAGAATATTGAATTGCTATAATTATCTAATGAATTAAAATGAATTATTGTGAATGACTAAAATTTTATGAATACATGTGTGAGTGTGAAGCATGCATACATTTTATTCAAATTCACCACTAAGTTATACTTAACATATTGGTGTTCTGATGTACAAGTAAAAGTTAAGGAAGTACAAAAAGTTAAAAGCCTCTATAGCTAAAGAACAGAGTTTCTGGGGTACTATTTCTTGTCTTTTGTTTGTAAAGTTATGATGTGTACTCATGTAATAGATAATAGTGGGATTTTGGGAATGTATAAGGAATTATGTATAAAATGTCTATAAAAATATGAATGATGAATCAAAATGACTTTATGTCTATAATTTGTATATAAACTATTGACTTATCTAGATTTCTTTGATGATGATGGGTTTGAGACCCTATTGTTGTGAGTATTGATTTAATATGTTGACTGTGCATATGTGATTATGTATGTTGATGAGTTTAGAAGACCAAAAAGTTCCAAAAGATGAAGAATAATGTATGAAATATATTAAAGTGTGCTTTTATGATAAGAAAATTTTCAATTTTTAACTCGGACAGCCGTTATACTGTCCGATTTTTTGTAAAAAAAAATGTTCTTTTATGAAACAAAAGGTTTTCACTATGTATTTTAATTGTAATGAAATGAACATAAAGAAATGACAAAAAAAGTTTTAGATGTAAGTAGGAAAACAAAATAAATTAATAAAAGTTAAAAGAATGAACCTTTGAGGATGGGTGATCTTAAGGGAAGTTCACTCTCTTATCGAGTTTCTTCAAAAATTTGGTAAAGGTGTGACAAATAGGGTGCTTTATAGAGCAAGAATAGTAAGTTGCTTTGAAGAGCCAAACAATATCAGTATGTATGGTGTCATCAAGACTCAATATGTATGGTATCATTAAGAACTAGTGGCCATACCCACAATAATCAATATTCCAAAAAGCTAACAGTATCAGTAAGTAGCTACTAAGGCCCTAAGTATGGCATGTTAACTTATCCAAATGCTATTTAGTTAGTCTATACATACAAACAGCTTATTGATTATGTTTAATGTTTTAATCATGTTTATATCATAGTTCTATAGCCTCATTATCATTAGTTCATAGTCATAAGGGTATATCATTTATAGTGATCAACATCTCATATTTAGTTCCTAATCATATTAGTTAACAGTTAATGCATAACATTGTAGCTTCTATTTATCTCAATACAATTTATGACAAACCATTATCGGTTAAAGTCATCATATCACTTTCCTATAATTAGGCTTCTAGCACAATAACAATAGCATGTTATCATGTCAATCTGTGTTCATATACCATTTGTGTTTACAAGTTTATGTCAAACATTTAATGGCCATTATTCATATATCACATGTTTAATAAATAAACATCTTCACTTATGCATGTCATATATTTAACAACTCATGTCATGTACTATAACACACATAAGGCATACGTCTATCATCATTGTACCTATATGAACTTAACTTCATTCTAGTGCATATTAGTAATAAGAAGAAAAGTTACTTCCATACCTCATACTTAAAGGCTCTAAAATAGACGTATCGATTGACTATATATTAAAATATAAGGAAGAGTTAAGCATATTAGGTTTAATACTTTCATCATCATTTAGTCACATATATCATAATCGCAGTATACAAAAAGATAAAGACAATTCATCCCAAAGGTGTGAATATTCATACCAAAGCATAATCTTTGAGTCTCATATCACTTGAGTCACATATCACTTAACATCATCATATAAGTTACTACGTCATAATCTGAACATCTTAAAACATCTCATTATTAGTTTTGATCATATCAAGAATAATCAGTGTAAGCATACTTCTCATCAAATCCATCATATAGCTTGTAATAAGTTCATATGTTTAGTTATAGCACTAAGGTCATGTATAGGTCATAATAATGCTTTTATGTTATAGTATCATTATCATAATTTGATTATACCATATGTTTATTTTAGTAGATCATGTATTGTCAAGGTTCATTCTTTAACCATATTACACAAGTCTTTATGAAAGTCAACATGCTTTGACCCTATAATCACACATATTTTAGTTGTAATATCTTACTTTAAATTAAGTCATATAATCCTTGAATAGTAGCTAAAACATTGGCCAAACTTTGATACTTAATTGGTTGGTTAAAAGTAAAGTAAATCACAAGTCATTTATAATTCAAAACATTATTTGGCCTTATTGGAAAGGGCTCACGACCATATGCCCATAAGCCTCATTGCTGTAAGGCCTTCTCATGGCTTGTTATTATTTATCTTCTCCTATGGGCCTCATGGCCGTGAGACCCCTATAGAGCAATGTTCAACATGATTTTATTTGATTTTTGACAAAATTTTCCATCCCATTTCATTGGAAACCATACCAAATCATGAGCAATCATTTATATAACATTTACACACTTAAATGCCATCAAATTACACTTAATAAACACTTTAATTCATAAATTAATCAAATCAAGCCATCAAATTTTAAAATTTATTCAAAAACCTAGAAATTGCATAATTTCAATTGAGAATCAAATAGAGTTAGCAATTTTTATGATGTACATACCTAGTAATCTCTTAGGATGAAAGGAACTCAATCTAGTCTTTGATTACACATTTCTCTTTTGATTTGTGAATTAAACTCTCATTTTTTCCCTTTTTTCATCAAAGTACAATAATCTTTAAACACCAATAAACCAATTCATGACATTAACAATCAAAAGAAGAATAGTGAATGATGTAGAAACACTTTACCTTTGATGAAGGTGTAGCTAATTATGAAGAAAACCCTTGAATTTGATAAATAATAAAGAGGAACATTGAATGTCATTTTCTTTTCTATCTTACTATAGGTAGATATTTAGGTATTTATACCACTTAGTTGGATGGCTTAGATTAATCCCTTGAATTCCATCCCATGGTTCATTCAAGATACAGAAGTGAAAATTTTTTTAGTTCACTTTTTTAGCTATTTTTAAATTTTATTGGTTGTTCTACTATATTTTTAAATGTGTTGTGACATCTCCTTATTAAGTTCCCTCATACGATGGGTAAGGGGTGTCATATACCATATTAGCCAACCATGTCGAATATTTCACTTCTTCTAAAATTTTTTCTTTAATTTGCTTATGCACATCTTATTTATTCTTAAACATTATGATTTTATCCTTCTTCACTTTTACTTTATTGGCTTTACATTTAAAAAAGTGTAGATGGCATGTTTAACAACCTTTCTATTAATTCCCTGCATGTCTTCATATGTCAAGGTAAAGAACTTTTCATATTTTTTAAAAATTCTCTCAAATTTTATTCTCTTTTCAAAAGTTATGTTATATGTAATTAAGGTCTCTTTTGGATTTTCAATTATATCAAGATTAAATAAGGTAGTATTGATATAATTAGTATAAAAAATGTTGTGCACATCATGGTTATCATTATGCATGATGCAATCAGATGAGACATCACAAAAATAAGCAAAATCATTCATTTCATTAACCAAAAAAAAAATAAAAAAATCATTCTCAAAACATTTTGGTACATCAATTAAAGAAGATGCCTCATCTTCCAAGATATTTGGTTCTAAATTCTCATTATTGATCTTTTCTTTCCCTTTCTTATGAGTGAAGATCAAATCAAGAGTCATAATTTCTTCTTTTAGCTCTAATTCTAAATCAGCTAACTTAGTTTTGAACTCTTCATCTTAAAAGTCCAATATTATCTTGATCTCCCTAATTACCTAATCAATCACATCATTGAAGATCTCAAAAGTTAGCACCACATTTCTATTGAGTATTATTGGCTCTGGTTCTCTATAGTACTTTATCTCTTTAGAAGCTAGAACAAAATAGTCTTCTATTTTTAGGAACCATTTATTCTTCTTCTTCTTTTTTAGTTGTTCTAAACTTGCTTAATATCCCAAACCGCTTCAATCTTTCTATCCTTTTGACTGAATAGTGACTAATATCACTTGTGAATCACTTCTCAAATAAACACCTAGTAGATAACTCATTTTGTTCATCATATTCACTATCTTTAGATCATCACAAAAATCATTTGAGAAAATCCCCATTATGTTTTACTAGTGAAAGGTTAATTAGCAATCTCTAGCATTAAGACTTGATTCTTTCCTGCAACACCATTGTTAATATCTCCTATTCATATAGAATCATAATCATCTAATGTAGAGTTGACAAAAATCCTCTAAGTTTGTAGAACCAAGGTTTACAGAATAATAAAAAGAAGCTAGTTGAGATGTCTGGAACTATAAATTCATTATCATCCATTATAACCCTAGTCTTGACCTTAACCTTGAAAGTTCCATAGACTTGCCTCTTAGTATTATCATAAGCCATTATTGTGAGCTTAGACTTACTAATAATTGAATCTTCTATACCATAAGTAGCCATAGCCTTTAGGAGATAAACATTAGTCAAAGATTCATTATCAACCATCACACATGTATTATGTTTTCCATTCACCTTAACCTTAATATAAAAAGGGTGATTAAGATAATTCCCCTCTAGTGGAAGATTTAAGTTAGAAAAAGTGATTGTGTCTTTTTTTTCTCCCTTCACAATTTCTAATAACTAAGATGGAGATATTGTAGTAGATAATATAGCAACACATAATACCTCCACCACTTTTTAGTAATATGAAAAGGTTTGTCTCAAAAGATCCCAAATAGAGATTTGATTAGGTGTCTCTTTAAGCTACTTCAAAAAAAACATCATCATATTCTCTTGCTTTCTTTATTTCAACAAGAATGGTGATTGAATCTTTCCTTATCTTAAAAACCACTTTACCACTTTTAGTTAAAACATTAGCTTCTTCATTATCTTTGTTGAGCTTTTATTCACCACCTAAATTAATGCATAAATATTTAACCTCTTTTTACTCTCTGTCACTATTGGTTGCTTATATATTAGTTGCATTTACCATTGTATGACTCTCTCTTTCTCTCACTCTTTTTTCAACCAAATATTCGTTACCATACAGATCTTACAAGATATACCATTCTAGCAATCTTGAATTCATCATAAATATCAATTATGGTAAATTTAAATAGGAACCTTGGCCTTTCTATCTTTGTTCTAGATCAATTATTTATTTGAAATCAATCAAATCTTGAGTTTAACCTCTAAAGTATTATAGTTATTAATGTCATGACCAGTATGTTTTTAGAAATGGCAATATAAGTTAACCCTATGATTAAGTTGACCCTAGTTCTAAGCTAGTTTAGGGAGTAATGGTTAGAGCTTCCTTTCCTTCTAAAATCACTTCAACACCATGATAAAGGATTAACCTAGATTTGAGTAATACCTAGTTGTGGTGGCTGAAATGTCAGCAATCTTACCAATACCTCCACTATTGTTGCTTATAGTGCTTCTCCAAAAATTATTACTTCTCTCTTTATGATAACTTCTATCATCATTTCTAGCCTTAGCATGCACTTCTTCCAAATCAATGGCAATTTCTTTTAAAGACTCCTAGTTTTGGCTTTTAATATATCCTTTAAATAAGGAATTGAATTATGAATAAACATTCTTATATGGTTAGTGGTCTCAGGTTTCTTTCTCATCTCTAAAACTCTTGATCTCTCTTTTGTTAGATACTCTAGAAAATTCTCATTAGGATCTCACTTCAAAAGCTTAAGATTATTCATTATAACAACCATATAAGTGTTACAATCATACTAATTATTCAAGGCTTTAGTTACTCTACTCCATTCCTCTTTCACTTTTTTCTCTAATCTATGATACCCATCTATTATTCTTTCTTGCAAAGTCAAATTAAAGTACACGATCTTCTACTTAGTAGATAACTTGGTACCCCTCATGACTATAGCATACTACTTGATATGTGTTCTTGGATCTATGATCCCTTCAAACTTAAGCAATTCAAGCATCTTAAATTTATAAGATAAGACCTCAAATTCAAAAGTTATGTCATCTTGGTTCATTCCTTTCAAAAAGTAAGAAATCAAGCCATGGCCTCCATCTTTTCTTTAACTTTTTTATAACTAAATCCTCTACCTTTGGCACTACTATCTCTTTACTGTGTGAATCATATTTTTAACCCCCTCATTCTTAAAATCTTTATTGAAATCAAATTTTATATTCAAGTATGAAGCTTCTTTAGTTTTTCCATATAAAGTACCTGAATTCTTCTTAGAACCAATCCCTTCAGAGGTAGTAAGTTAAATAGAAGGGGCAATAGGCATGATGACTATTACCTCAATAACCAGTACAAGAGGGGTGTACTAGTATTGGGTGTAATTCTAGCCAAAGCCATGAAAGCATGGTTACCATCCTCTATTCAAACTCCTTAAAGTTTTAATTAATTTGGCCATCTAACTCATGTATTTAGGAGGAGTATTGCCTCTTTATTCTGCCATAACTAAATTGTTTAAAGTTGAAATTCTTATTTTTCTTAACATACAACCATTTAAACCTTAAACCCAATTAGATTGTGAAGGATCTATAGTGCCTACAAAATAAAGGGTTAGAGTGATGGTGATATGTACATATAGGCATAATTAAGAAATGCAATAATGACAAACACATAAAAGCCTTCCAACCTTATTACTCCTATGCATGAGGCTTATATAGTCTTTCCTAAGGGGGATTACCTAT
>CANXYI010954619.1:0-11624 GCA_948208565.1 Hura crepitans | reverse complement strand
TAATTTATTATTTCAACCTTAAAATCTTAAACAACAACTCTTAATTAAATTCTTATTCTTTCATCTAGCATTCCCCACTTTACCCATTATATTATATGTTCTCACACATTCATCCTGCATACATCATTCATGCATCATACCTTACTAATTCTCTTCACATAACTATGTCATTTCTTGTCCATTTCATGTCACTCACATGTCATACATCATGTTGCCATCCTAACCTCAAATACCTTCATGCCATACATACATACCCATGCCATGGCATATATGACATACACCTAGTCATGCATGTAACACATACATACACATCTTTTCCACACCCAATTCACATCCATGACATCCTATCTCCTCAAATTTTATCTCCTACCATGCATTTCACATATACATACACATAAACATCCATGCCACCAATACTTCCATACACACACTCAAAGTTCCATTCCATATTTTTCCTAACATACAAAATATGTTTTAGCTAAATTCACTTACAGTAAACTCCTTTTCATGTTGAAGCCACTCTAGAACCAATGAATCCATCTTCCTCTACCTTTAACCACCATTTCCAAAACTTTCATAATAGGTTCCAACTTTGAAAATTCCTACAAAATCACACATAGCACCAAACTGAAATCTCTTTTCATGGATAATATTTACACCTCAAATGCTCTCTAAGAAAAATAAGAAACCATAAAAAGAATCACTTACACATCAAATTGGCACGATTCATCAAGTGCTCATAACTCACTTTTGGGACATCCTTTTTCACTTTTATCACTTAGAATAGCCTCAAAAGTAGCATGGAGGTTCAGAACCATATAAGATTGTGTGTTTTTAGGATGGGAAGAGAAAGAAAAAATAAAAAATGGAGGACTCCCGTAGTGGAAAATAGCATTGGCTTCTCTTGGAAGTGGGAGAAGATAATCCTTTTCATTCCATCCACCATGCACACATGTACCCCTAAGTTCTTAGGCAAAGTGGAAGGCCACGATCGCGCCATGTGTCCGTTGGATGGCCCTAAATTAATCCTATTTTGTTTTATGCTTTAAAAATTCAGAATAATTTTAATAGACCTCCAAAAATCTTAATTCTAGTTCCAAAAATCCTCGATTAAATTCATTAAGGGCCCCTTAAAATTTCAGCCCAAAATTCCTTCGGGAGCTAGGGTTACTATTCACCCCATGCCATTTTAATATTCAAAAATTCATAAACTATTCTTTGGATGTCCAAAAATATTCAATTTAGTTTTAAAAATCCTCACTTAGTACCACCAAGGCCTACGTAAAATTTCAAGTCAAAATTCAATCGCCAGAATAAAATATTCAAAAAAATATTAAACGATCTCAAAAAATTAAAATTCCTTCTCCATCATACTCATTGGAATTTTTGAGATTCAGGGTATGATATTTTTGGGTCTGTCAGGGCACCTTCCGAGGCTATCCTGGCACCACCTTATTTTATCTCTTCATACACTAGTTCTTGACCTGAATGATTCATTGGTTCTGCTAAATTTTTAAATTCTTTCATTTTACCCACTTTCAAGCCCGTCAATGTTTTTATGACCAATATGCTAATTATTAGGCTCATAATGATGCCTCACACCACAGGGAACATCCCTCGGCCTCTAAAGTGCTATTTATAAAACCTTAGCTTACAGGCATTACAAGTCTTCCCCTCTTAAGGAATTTTGTCCTCAAAATTTCCTGTGGTCATATGATTGGTCAGTTTCACATTCCTATACTACACTTCTATTCCTTTTTCTTTCTATAGGAGTAAAACCTTTGTATCTTTGTGTATCTAATTTTATACAAATATACCTTTTACTCTTTACTGGGTAAATTTTCCTTTTCCAGATTTATCTCAAGGTAGGGGAAATTCCTTTAACATACTTTTCAATGCTATTACATTTCCTTCCCTCATCCTGTAATCATTAAAGAAATTGCAAGATTGAATACTTCCACTTCTACTTCTATTTCCACACATTATTCCCAATGATAGCATCAAACACTACAAAAGTGTCCTTACACATTCACTTTATATCCATCTCCTTTACTTCATTCGCACTGTTCACTTTGTCTCAGTATTAAATACAAATCTATAATATTACCTCGACATCACAAGGTGATATTTTTTATTGATGTTCTTACAGTAGCCTTCCTTAATTAAGCTTTCCTTTAGCACATTTAAATGCTAGGTTATATGCTTCTTCTTCTTATTTATCAACATGATCTTTAGCTCATTTCATTCTAATTTCATCTCAACTAATTTCTTTATTCATCTAACACGTAGGCCATACAATTCTTTTTTCATTGCCTTGTTCTAGTTAATTCATTTAATCGCACTTTCATCTTTTCTAATATCTCAAAGCACTTTAGTCTTAAGATTCCTCTCAGATACCTAATTGTTTTTCTTCTTCATCCATCTTGGGGAGGTTATTAATTCACTAGCCACTTGATTTACTTCCCCTCTTAAGTTCTGAAGAGGTAGATTAGTTATCTATATCCACTATAAACCATTCTCACATTTTTCCTCGCTTTATTACTATTATACCCTTATAGGGTCCATGCCTTTGTCTAAATCTTTTCCTATACTTGCTCATTAATATCAGCACTAGCTTTACCTCTCTCTACTCAAAATTTCTTTATCACTCTCTTTTTGTTACCATCACATTATTCTTTTCTCTTTCATCACTCTATCAAGTCTCTTCAATATCAGGGTCATCATCATGCCATGCTCAGTTTTCAAAACACATGCATAGAGTTTTTATCATAATAAAACATGTTATGCATAATGTAAGTATGCAAATAGCAAGATGCGACCTAAGATATACAATGCAATGCCCGGGCCCAGTAAGAAATGCATTAAGGAAAAGCAATAGCCCTCATCCTCAGGAACCTTGATAGCCAATTCCCATCCTCAGTTCTATCATAACTCTCACACTATAATATATCCTATGATTTATCTGCTAACCATTAGTATCTCACTCCTGATGCACTTTTAACTTCATCAACTTTACTTTCCTACTTAACTCACACATTTTCATTGCTCTTTAATCCAATTATCCTAAGCTTGAGTCCCACAACTTTTATACCTTTCACAAACTGGTAACAACTTCTTTAACAAACTTCAAAGTAAGGCAACTAAATTACCTTACTTGTAGGCCACTCAATTTTCCTTTTTCCCAAGTTCTAAAGATATCCGATCTCACTAGGAATGATATATTAGTCATTCCTTTCCTTTCCTATTAGGAACCTCATTCACCTAATAATCAACTTATAATTATCTTATAATAACAATACAACACACAAGGGTATTATACTCTCTTCTTTCAAATGCTTTTATTCTTTATCTACTAAAATTAACCATACCATCTCTCTCGACCATTCACAAAGCCTAATATTCCTCTGTTAGGGCACTGTTCCCCTTTTATGGCATCATAAACAATATTAACATACTCAAATTAGGAGGAAAAGGATCATACAAGTCATAACACCATTACTTTTGCCCATTGTTTTCCTTTCCAAGGAGTTCACATAGTTATTTCACCAATTTCTTATCAACAATCCTTATTTACTAGCAGTGTAGCGACTATCCATATCCTAAAACTCCTAAGGCACTCATGCATTGCTGTCTAGAACTATCTAAACCCATTCTGATACCACTAAATGTAACACCCCTTGCCTACTCCCGAAGAAAACAGGTAAAGTGTGTTACTTCCCATGAGGTCACCCATCATTGGATTTCCCTAGGGGCCTTCTATTTAACTTTTACTTAGCATTTTCTTATTCAGTCTAGAAATTTTATTTAATTATTCCAATGATCTAAGGTAAACCTTCTAGGCATATGACACTCCCATGCCTGATCTTATAGCCAACTTAGAGTCTATGTTATGCTTATAGCCAAAAGCTCATTTCACACTATTATAGGCTATCATATTTACTGTATAGCTATCATATTGACTAACCAAACATCACACACTTACCTACCCATATTGACATGCACGAGTGTCTCTAGCTACTAAACCCATATAAACTAATCAGACAATATCATACCTGGACAGTTATCAACTGCACTGCTGATCATCTACATCGTATCTTTCGAATCTACCACTTGTCATCAGACACTCGATACGTTGAGTATACACTCAGTGGTGAATTTAACCAAACATACCATGTATCACTATCACATGCAAGCATACACAACTATTTACTAACAACACCTATTTATTAATTCCAGTCTCTCTATTAAAGCTTCCAATTAAGACTATTCACTGATAGAGTCACATTACCTTAATTAGCCTTTTAACTTAGACTTCCAAGTTCACCTGAAGTTTATAACAACATATTTCCATACTATCTATTCTTTCAATACCCAAGTTTACATATTTTACATCGCTTACCCATTCAGTTTATCATTATCACATTAATCCATTCCATTTATATACCTTCCATCAATCTTTTATTCCCTTAGAAAATTACACTAGAATTACATAAAATTATTCAGTCTCTCTCTTTACAGCTTATCTCTTATTTATAACACATTTGCTCACAAGTTATCTCAATTAAGGTAGTTTATCCCAATTTTCTCATTAATATCATTAAATCCATTTAGGTTCTTTTATTAGACTATTTGTACCCACAAGGTTTAGGAAGAACTCCCAACCACTAGATAACGAGAATCACAATGTGCAATGGCCCCCATTTTGGACCTTGGTAGCTGCACCAACCTAGTCCGAGAATAGGATAGAAGACAAAGTTGTACAATGGCCCATATTTTAGACTTTGGTGTCTGTATACACCCTTCACTCGATAGCAGGGATCAGTTCATAAGAACCTCCTAATACTGGAAGGGGATAATAGGGATCAGTCCTCTGGGACCTCCCAATATCAATAAGTCGGTAGTAGGGATCAATTGTAAGCCTTCTAATACCTAGAGCGTGCGGACTAAAATAAATACTTAATGGCTGCACTTGCCACACGCAAGCTAAAATCCATACAGACTCAGCCTCTAGCCACTGCTAATCCTTAGTTGACTGATCAACCTATCCAGTGTATAGACAATTAGAAATCCTAAGATTTCCTTTCCATTATCTTTCACAGCCATTATATTCAATATCTAAAATATTTATATTTAATCATATCCCTGATTGATCAGTTGACTTTATTTATCAATCAAATTTCATTTAACATCAATCTAGTCTCATCAATTTACCATGTCCTCAATTCAGATTCCATTCTTTTCATTACTATCATTTGATTGTCTTTTATCTCTTGTTGCACATGGCTCTAGTTTCTCTTTTCTGCCAACTTATGTTCATTTTCCTTCACTTCCATGTCTCCCAAAATAATATACGTTAAGGATTTTATATTACTTTTTCCTTGCAACATATAACAATAATTTCTCTGCACTATCCATTAATTTGCTTATTTTAACTTTATGGCATCCTTCATAAGAATTTCAACATACACCTGCCTTTTGATCTCTACTAATTACAATCTCTTTTTATAATCCAAAGAACACAAATTGTTCATGTATTAGTTCCCTTATATTTTGACCATACATTATTAATACTTTAATAATTCCTTTCATGGTCTTATAATTTATTCCTTCAGTTTTTCATTAATTAAACAACTCTTTAACCTATTTGGTTCAGTTTGGCTCAACCAATCACCCCTCTAATTTACCAATTATTTATTCTAAATATTTTTAAGCTAATAAGACATAAATTTTATTTTATTTCATCAAGTCACATTTTTCAGTTAGGTACAAGTCATCGTAAATCCTAGACAATTATAAGTCCTTTTTACGTAGAATTTACTATTCATTTGGAAATCTTTTTCTCACCAACCTATTAGTCCATTCTATTTTCCTCTCACCTCTATCCTTTATATCCCAAATCACTTTACCCCATCCAACATTAAATTTCCATTAACGTATTAATTTATTATTTCATCCTTAAAATCTTAAACAATAACTCTTAATTAAATTCTTATTCTTTCATCTAGCATTCCCCACTTTACCCATTATATTATATGTTCTCACACATCTATCCTACATACATCATTCATGTGTCATACCTTACTAATTCTCTTCACATAACCATATCATTTCTTATCCATTTCATGTCACTCACATGTCATACATCATGTTGCCATCCTAACCTCAGATGCCTTCATGCCATACATACATATCCATGCCATGGCATACATGACATACACCTAGTCATGCATGTAACACATACATACACATCTTTTCCACATCTAATTCACATCCATGACATCTTATCACCTTAAATTTCATCTTTTACCATGCATTTCACATGCACATACACATAAACATCCATGCCACTAATACTTTCATACACATACTCAAAGTTCCATTCCATATTTTTCCTAACATAAAAAATATGTTTTATCTAAATTCACTTACAATGGACTCCCTTTCATGTTAAAGCTACTCTAGAACTAATGAATCCATCTTCCTCCACCTTTAACCACCATTTCCAAAACTTCCATAATAGGTTCCAACTTTGAAAATTCCTACAAAATCACACATAGCACCAAACTGAAATCTCTTTTCATGGATAATATCTACACTTAAATGCTCTCTAAGAAAAATAAGAAACCATGAAAAGAACCACTTACACATCAAATTGGCACTATTCATCAAGTCCTCATAACTCACTTTTTGGACATCCTTTTTCACTTCTGTCACTTGGAATAGCTTTAGAGTAGCATGGAGGTTTAGAACCATATAAATTTTATGTGTTTTTAGGATGGGAGGAGAGAGAAAGAATAAAAAATAGAGTACTCCTATAGTGGAAAATGGCATCGGCTTCTTTTAAGAATGGGAGAAGATGAATCCTTTTCATTCCATCCACCATGCACACATGTACCCTTAAGTCCTTATCAAAAAGTGGATGGCCACGATCGTGCCATATGTCGATCGGATGGCCTAAATTAATCCTATTTTGTTTTAAGGTTTAAAAATTTAGAATAATTTTAATAGACCTCTAAAAATCATAATTTCTATTCCAAAAATCCTCGATTAAATTCATTAAGGGCCCTATTCACCTTATGCCATTTTAATCTTCAGAAATTCATAAAATATTCTTTGACCTCTAAAAATATTCAATTTAGTTTTAAAAATTCTGGCTTAGTGTCACCAAGGCCCACGTAGAATTTCAAGTCAAAATTCTACTGTGGACTTTTTGACACTATTCACCTGCTAGAATAAAATATTCAAAAAAAATATTAAAGGAGCTCAAAAAATTAAAATTTCTTCTTCATCATACTAATTGGAATTTTTGAGCAGTAGGGTGTGATATTTTTAATTCCGTCTGAGCACCTCTCGAGGCTATCTTGGCACCACCTCATTTTATCTCCTTATACACTAGTTCTTAACCCGAAATGATTTATTAGTTCTGCTAAATTTTTAAATTCATTCATTTTACCCACTTTCAGGCCCGTTAAAAAGTTTTATGACCAATATGCTAGTTATTGGGCTCGTAATGATGCTCCGCACTGTAGTGAACATCCCTCGAGGCCAAAAGTGTTATTCATAAAACCTTGGCTTATGGGCGTTACAATGACACAATCCTTTGATTAGTAAGAAAATCTTGATCATGTCCTAAAAGTCACTATTCATGGTCCCTAAGTGTCACTATGCATAAAGTTAGGATTTTTGGGTGTTACATTTCTTCGCCTCTTAAAAGAATTTCATCCGTGAAATTCCTGAATAACTTGGCATGCTTGCAACACCAACAAGATACATATACTCTATTTATTATAGTTTCATGCTCTATATTACTTCTTCATCACTTACTCAACTTAGAACGACCTTTCTTCTTATCTTTTACAATCATTTATCATATCTTCTATTCATACTTTCATCACTTCCCCTTTTAAGATTTCTAGAAGGGTCCATAATACATATATGTTTAGTCTTTTATAATCTTTCTTGATACATTGATCACATAGTACATCTATAACTACTCATTTGTTTTTATCTTGCATGAATAAACTATGACCCTTCTATTGCCCACTCTGATCTATGGATTCTTAATAACAAAACTTCCATATATGTAACTATCACAACATCTTTTTATTAAACTTGACACTATATAACCAATTCCATATGTATCTATGAATTCCACCTTCCTCTACATCTTATACTACCTTTAACCATCATAACCTTCATTTTATATACTTAAATCTTTTTTCATGTTATTCACTTTTATATGAGTATCCTATCAATTTCCCACTCAATCTAGGTAGGAAAACATAAATGATGTAAATGTTATAGTTATGCATATATGATGATGTGAATGATGATACTGATGCAATGCTATAATCTATGCTTTTATGATTATGCTCAATCATATGATGCATAATGTAACCTAATGTCTCGTATAGATGTGTTAAATGGCCTTAAATTAGAAGGGAATTGATAGGCATACAAAGAGCATTAACTCATATTCCTTGATTACTATTTCATTATTACAACTTCACCTTCACTTTCCTTTCTATAACTTTCCATTAATACATTGATATGTTCTTTTTATTTCTTTAACATCTTGAAATCCTTGCTTATACAGCTTATATCTTTTATATTAACATGATTCTCTTTCTTAGATATCTATTTTTAACAAATCCCAAATCATATTTTGAGAACCTTATAATAATCCTTCTTCTACCTCTACTTCTTTTTAAGGTTATATGAATCAACTTTATCCATGCCCTTTTTTATACAAGGAAAAATAACTATTCTTGTAATCATGCTATTCAGTTTATATAGTTTTAACTCCTTGACACTCTTAAGTTCCTTATACTATTTCTTACTATGAGGAATAACTAAAATAGAGCTCTAATACCACTAAATATGACAGCCTTTGCTCGATCCATTTGTTAGACCTGAATGAGAGGTAGCCCACAACTGATATTCCAACTCATCTTTACAAAGGTCACATTATAAGTATACTATTAGGGTTGATCATGTTGATATCCAACAACATAACAACTATTCGGGGACACTAGCCTAAATAGTAACCTATAAAAAAATACACTTCTATAATTCAAACATCATGTCACACTCCTTTGCGATCCTTTTGAACATTAAAGACATGTACACCATTCCTCCCAACTCAAACAACATAAATATACAAACTCAACGTAATATCTCAAACATTTTAAAAATATCATAAATTTATTCTTACACATACACATATATTGATAGCCATCTTTATTTATACTCCCATTCTATCTGTCACCATATACTGATCATTAAAAAGCATCTTATATCACATACATCTACTCATGCATATATTTATATAACATCGTACCGAATTACAACACTCTTTATCATAAACTTATGCCCACATTCCCAATAGATACACTTAAGTGCCCAACTTTATGTTACATCCCATAATAATTACAAAAGATAAATACTGAAAAGGGATTTTCCCTCAACAATGCTACTTCTTCTAAGGCTTTACCACATGCATTCTGATACCTATACATTGCAAACAAATGATGTGCTAAGTTAGAGCTTAGTGGTGTACTTAATTACATATGCTTTAATTATATGTATGAGTATGTATGAGGGTGAATTATTACATGTATAATATTATCCTCATATCAAAAAATATATACAAGTATGGCATTCATGGAATAACATAGATGTGAATAACCACAAAGTCTATTACATGCATTCTTTAATAAACTCTTTCCTCTAATACTTATTTAAAGTTTTATTGCTTCGTTACAATGCATTTAACTTAAACATCATCGTTAATTTACTAAAAAAAACATATATGTACCACATGCCAATTTAACTTATGAAAGACTAATAACCTAAATCTATTTGTATATATTTTTATATATATACAACTAGTAAACATGCAAAAGCTCATATTATTCCTATTATTTTTCACCATACTTATATTTCATTTATATAGTAATATTCTCAGTTCAAAACAATGATTTTATTTATATCATCATTACTTTGTTCTACTTGATTTCCATATCAATTCACTAATTATGCATAGTTCCTTGGTTAACCATATAATCATTACTTTTATATAGACATAGACCATCACACTCATACAGATGGCATATAAGTGACATCATAACAACCCTTTTTTCAACTATTCACATATCCTAGCATATGCAAGTCTAACTTTCAAAAATATCAAAATCATTTTAAGTTCCTATTAGTATAATCATAATAATATCTAATAAAATTTTTCATGTACACATAAAAGTCATGGCAATAGCAATCGTGCAACTAATTACTTGGTGTGTCATTCATCAAGTATGTACAAGCAAATAACTATCATTATATATCATCCATTATTAAATAACCCAACATGTCACACATATGAAATCTCATTTTTGATTTTTCATATTAACTTTTGTTAAGTTATATGACACTTATTCATTTGCCTATACATATATGTGATACGTACCTAAACTGGATATCAGGAATTAATGATCATATAAGTTTCATACGGTACCTTAAAGGTCTCATACAATGACCACAAAGGTCTCAAATAGTGACCATAAAGGTCTCAAATAGTGACCTAAAGGTCTCAAATAAAATCATATCTCAAAGGCAAATATTGTGTCCTGTATGCCTTAATATGGTGACCTGGAGGTCTCATTAAACATCGAAGTGCCCTAGCTATTGCTAGTGTAACACTCTACCTTTAGGTCACACTTGGGTAACCAATAGGGAGAGTTACTATGTAAATTAATTTCTTAAACTTAAAGGGTTATGCCTCACTTAGACACTTCAAGGGATAGGAGTAGTTTCACTAACTTAGTCAAAGGAAAAATTCTAGTAGCATAATAACTAATCGGAGTCCTATTAAAAATTTTCACTTGTGTGAGAAACATTTCTATACATACACATCTATCACACTATGACTATCACAAGCATCAGGATATGGCACCCTCATATGCCATCAAGATAGTGGGTTTGTCACCCTTAAGTTGACTTAAGAACAAAACTAAATTCTCCTCCTTAAAGGAAAGCATGATTGGATATACTTAAGCATTCCTAGTATTACATACTACTAGGTAGCATACCTTAAATTAAGTACAGTTATGTGTAATGCATGGATAAAGCAAAGCATGATTGATACAAGCACATTAGTTAAACTTAGTCAATTAAAGATGTATACATTAGCACTGTAATGTATGGTTTTAAATCAATACCTACCATCATGCAATACACTACCCTCAAATCTATTATATGTTTTACCTATCTCAACTAATAATCATTTAGGTCTTAAAAAAGGTGTACAAATGTGCATTTATTATAAAATTTAATTGTATACAAGGAAATTTGATTGTTCTTACCTTATCATTAGTAAATGAGGAGTCTTATGGTTAAAGATAACTTTACAAATAAATTAGCTAAATTATCTTATGAAATTTACTATACCCATAAACACATGAGTCATGTACTACCTATCCAACTATTTATGGATACTTACAACTATATTAAGCCATACACTTATGGTGTTATGTACACATACCCATATTTGATTTTAATGCTAAATTTCCCCTTTTAGAATTCCCTTTACTGTTCCACTAACTTTAAGATATTCTTATATTGTAACA
>CANXYI010954447.1:0-10307 GCA_948208565.1 Hura crepitans | reverse complement strand
TGAATTTTATTATTGTGACTTCTATTTGGAAGAACGGTTCGAGAAGTTTGGTTCTTCAATTTCGATTCTAAAAAATGAATGTTAAGGTAGTAACTTTTATTAAGAAAGAATCAGAATTTATTTTGTTGGCAAAATACTAATTTATTGGATAAAAATATGATTTTGATTATTATTTCTTTTTAATGTGAAAAATCATTTTTCTACCTAATTCGGCTTTCGTGGAATATTTCGGGATTCAAATTGGAAGTATCATGCATAAAATCGGGTGATGGATTTAAATTGAGAACTTTGGTTCTTGCATGTCAATTTTTTAGAAAATAATTTTTCTTTATTGTTACTTTTATTAAGAAAAATTAAAACCTATTTTATTAATGAAACAATAATTAATTAAATAAAAACATTTTTGTTATTTTTTCGATCACATAAAAATCATTTTCTAATTATTACAACATTCATGGAATATACAGGGAGCTAATTCAATAATAAAAATATAATACAGGGTAATTACCTAAAATATAATCTAACCGAATAAATAATAAAAATAAAATTACATTCTGGGATGCTTGAAATACAATCTAACATGAAAAAGGCAATAATAAAAGCAATCAATAGAAAAATGCATAAAATGCAGAGTAAAATAGATAGCAGAAAATAATAGGTGTCAAAAATTACTTTAGTAAGATTTAATGAGGTAGCAAAAAATAAAGTACTTAGATCCCAAATAATCAAATAACTCACATTACAACAACAGAAATAATATATTAGTATACAAAGCAAAAATAAGCAAATAAACATAAATTAAATAAAAGTGGATAGTCATAAAAATGTAAAATATTGCACAAATAAATTATCACATCTAACTAGTAGATAGATAATGCAAAAAAGAAAAATAAAAATAGTAAAAATGGCAAAAATAATATTTTTGTATATGAAGCAAAAATTTAAGGGCAGACAAAATTAGAATAAAAATATATAGTCACAAAAATATAAAATATTACATAAATTATCACATCTAACTAGTAGATGGATAATGCAAAAGGAAAAATAAAAACACCAAAAATGACAAAAATAATATGTTTGGATGTGAAGGAAAAATAGAAGAATAGATAGAAATGAAAATAAAATCAGTAGCCCCAAAGATGTAGAAAATATGGCAGAAATAAATTATCACATCTAATTGGTAGATGGATAAAATGGAAAGAAAAAAAATGAAAAATAATAGAAAAATGGGTCAATCAACATATCGAGTATATTTGCCTTCTTAAAGATTTTGATCGAATTGAAAACGGTGCTTGAATCTTTAAAGAAATCCAAAAATGGAGCAGAAAGAGTATTTTTTTACCTTTTTTATGCTTTTTCTTGCTTTAAAAAATTTTCTCTTTTTAAAATGACTAACTTTAGCTTAAAATGACCTATTTGGTACTTAAACATGACTTTTAAGGCAAAAAAATAGCTGTTTTCATAAGCCAAATGGCCATTTTTGCGAGCAAATAGCCAAAATAGCCTTTTTGCTTATTTTAGGCCCCAACAAGTATTCTGCTCACAAAAATGGCCCGTTTTGGGCCGACAATAGCCATTCCCATTGCGAGAATAGCCCATTCTTCTCCACAATGGCCATTTTCCCTTTGATTTTTTTAAGGAAAAGTTTTGAGATCTTCTGTTCAGATGTAAAAAATCCACTTTTTAGGATTTTTGTCCTCTTTATCATCATTATACAAACTGAACCTAGGAGCCCTAGAAACCTAGTGTCTATAATAATAACCTGAATAAATTGACATTATTATTGTATATATACATGATAACAACTATGACATGATTTAAATGCATGAGTTCACCATTGAGTATATTATATACTCAGCGTACCTATTTCGATGCATAGGTAATTTGAGTTAGCAAACAACCTCATAGTGCGTACAGGTGAGTTAAAAGGTCTAGGTTAGAAGGTTACAAGGTAGGTAGTTTTACACTCATGTACATAGGCTAGGAATGGGTACCATGGGAAAAGATCATGTAATATATATATATAATATGGATTGTGTTTTGTAATAAGTACCTATCAGAATGTATTTATGTATGGCTTTATTATTTGTATGTTTAGTATGTGAGCCTAAGCTTTAGATTTTGAAATATATGATTGTGGCCATAGGCTTGTATTGATGAACTAATAGATAGATGATTCTAGGTTGATTAATTATGGGACCAAAAGGGTTTAGGAGATGATGAGTCAATATTTGAAGTGTATTTATATAGATTTAAATTTTGGGATAGTGCTTTGGACAACTGTTATGCTACCAGATTTTATGAAGTATCTAAATAGCTATAATTGAGCATCTTTTTGGCACAAATAGGTTGGCGTGACCTTAGGTTGAGCTAAGAAAAAAGGAAGAACTAGTTTTGGAGTTAAGCTAAATCAAATAATAAGCAATTAGTATAGGCTAAACGAATGAACTAGAAGGATAATTTCAGGGTGGGTGACCTAGCAAGAAGTGCACCACTTTTTGTGTTTCTTCGGGAATCTAGTAGGATGTGTCACAAATGGCGTATCAATAAGAGGTGGAAAATCAATAGTAGGAACAACCCTAACTATTGCTATTGTGACCATAGACATCATCCTTCTTCCATACTCTTCAAATTTCTAATCTATCATAGCCTCAAAGTCTTAAGCAAAATAGGTACCTTCTTCTTATCCTACATTATTTATTATGTTTTATGTGGTGGTAATGATCTCTTATTGAACTATTCATCAATTTCACCTATGTACCTAAGTGGCTTGAGGATCTAAGATGGCTGTAGAATAAAAGATTAAACATGTTGAATGGAAATACACAAATTCATTGAAAATGTATAAAGTTCCAATGCATGTTAATGTTTACAACAACAAAGACAAGCAAGAGCCAGCCACCCTTATCACTTCCCACACACATTGTCAATGTGTTCTTTCCTAAAAAGGCTTATCCGTGGGACATTAGTTGCCTTGATAGATTTGAATAATGTTCAATAAATAGCTTAACATTATCTTTCCCATATTTAAAAGAACTCATGCAAGATATTTGGCCCACATATGTCAGATGTGTTTAATCAAAATCAAAATGTGTAGTTTGGCCCATTGCAATTAAAAATGCCTAATGAGTTCTATAGCATTCCAAGATGACTAATGTAACACTACACCCTTAGACACAATTGGGCATCTAATTAGGAGTGTTATCTTGTTAGCTTAAGTTATTAGCTTAGCTAATTCTATCTATAAGTTTTGAACTCATTGGTTGTGACTTTACTAAACCAGTAAATTGAGTAGAAATTTTAGCAACATATGACTGTTCGAAGGCTCTATAATAACTTTTACTTGTATGAAAAGCACTTTCAATATTAACATACTCTCAACTACATTTTCCCAAAAGATATCATCTACCAAAGGCTCATGCCTCAAACTGAACAATTATAGGACAAAACATAGCATCAATAAAACTGCTTAAAATATACATGCATTAATGCTCACACACTATTTTTCTTTGCTATTATAATGTTAGGGATGTGTAGGAATAGCCAACTCACTATGTGTAAACCATCATACAGATAACATGACTTATATTCTTAAGTGTTAGGCCGTACATATGTGTTTCATCGCTACTAAAACATTTTGAATGCATATCTAAGCTATCCCCCTATATACATGACATTATTACATAGTTATGAACATGACTAATATGTGTGCCTGTATATATGCCCACATCTTTAGTTATATTAAGCAATTTTTCTTTGATATCAATGTATGTTAGGGTTTTTACCAAGACTGTGCCATCTTGATATCCTCTTTAGCATTCTCCCATTACCTGTATGATAGACAAGTAGCTATGTCAATATTCTATCTTGAAAAAGATTGACATAATTATATTTCTAAATTATCCTCAGTGTAATTCAAAAACATACTTATGCTCGAAAAAAGTAACAATTTAACTAAACTTGCAGATCATAAGTATTTCTTAACTTGTCAAGCACACTATTGATAATTACACATTAATTTCATGCATATAATAGTTCTATTCATACTTAACTTATGTATTTCATAACTTATCATGTATATACAATGTACTAGTGACATACATGCTTTTAGTTATTCTTACTTGTTAGTTGTCACCTCCTATTGGAAGAACTTCCTATGAATAATTATACTTTGATATTATATGTATGACTATATCAAACTATGATTCGTGAATCATGTATTTGTAACTGTAATAAATAATGCATGTTTCTTGTTATGGCATATATCATGATTCATTATAGCTATGTCATATTGTATCTTATAGATCTTATCATTAAAACTTTAATGGCTTATACATATGTCATGTCATACTATATTTTCCACTTCTCATTTAACTATGTTTTTGCCTAATATTAATATTTCTTAAATTTAGCATAAACAACATAAATAAAGTCTTTGGTAACATGTTCCTAGAATAACCTTGAGGAAAGGTAAATGGGTTGAAAATTTATAAACTAAAAATTAGTGATAAAGATAGGCTTGCCTATTGCCCTGCCACCTCTATACTATAGGCTAAAAAGTATCTATGGCCTTGGACACTAACAACTATAAATAGCTCTTATGGCATGGGTGCTGAGCTTTCAACTATTGCAGATTTATGTAAAATCCTTTTTTCCATGCTAAAGCTACTTTAGACCTTAATCTTAAATCCTTTAAGTTTTAATTAAGTTAGAAAATATACATAGTGCTTTTATCCTTTTTATGCTATTAAATCACTTATGCTTAAATTGTTGTACTTAATTTGATATTATTTCTATAATTGATAGTAGTGGTTTTACTTATAATATAAGAAATCCTAGTCTAAGGTAGTTTCTCCATTCATAAGACAAAATTTAGCTATTCCTGTCAATGAATTTCTAGTATATTCTTTATGTCTTTCTCTCTTATTTTTTACGTATAACTCTATTTGTTCATTAATAAATTATAACATGTTTTATGAGTATGTAATTGGTATAACTAAGTCATTTAAGATGCTATTTTCAATTATACAAATTACCCCAAAAGGTCATATGGCTGATATGTTAAAATCTTTGTGTCCTTAAATATATCATGTTACTCTTGTATAAATATTCGGGTATGCAAGCATAATCATTATGATTCCTAAGCTATGCATTATGGAATGTACGCAAATATGCTACTTATACATAAGTGTTTAAGAATCCAAATGTGGTTATTATCATGCTCAAGACATGAAATAAAAGAGATTGCAAAACACAATTTCCATAAATCAATTTACTAAGTTTGATTGCCATTAAATAGTCTTATCATGCACCATTTCTTATCTTCAAGGCTCTTTTATACACTCTCCAAAATAGTTGAAATTACATATTTAGTTTACTTACATAGTTTAGGTTTCACTAATATATGGATCAGGTATAATTTTTATGCCGAATATCACATCTCTATATTGATTATATACTGCCACTTATGCACACAACTATATTTTACCATATCCTTTCTCATACTTATCTATATAGGCACAAGTAATTCATAAAAATCTAAAATGGATAAATTTATAGGAGGATACCTATATAAGATGACATTCACATTTTATTGAAAGTATAACCTTTATGTCAAAGACTAGGGGCTCTTACCTCTTATTTAAGCATGAAAATAAATGTTGTCTTCCAATAAAGATATCATTCATGTAGAGATTGGTTAAATTTTTTTGTATTAAATAAGTATAAATAATTATTGAATTAAATTGCCCTAAGCTTCTATTGATTATAACTTTCTTGGTACTTAGAACCATTATCTCATCACTAAGACATAGTTATATAGCTCGTATGGTTTAACTCCTCCTATTTTTGGCTATGTTCTAAGCATTTCTCTCTATGCACAAAAAAATCCAAAAATTGCTTATATTCACATATATAGTAAGTTCTCACTTATACCAATAATTAACTTTAGGATTAAACTAATACATAGTTACTAATTAGATATTTAACCTTTAAAGATTTGGGAAATATAGGAATGCTTATTTTAATCCTTTATACCTTTTCATCTTTGCATTAACCTCTAGAAGGTTCTGCTTCCTTCTACTGCTCTAGAACCTGCTCCCTTGCTCTTGCTTATACTTGAGATCAATTCTTTCTCCTTTTGAAGGTCTTAATTCTTTTTCCATGTCAATTTGCACTCAAAAAATTAGTTCACATTTTGTAGCCCCTTTTTCTTCAATGATCACTACAATATTTTAATATCAAGACTCTTATTTAGTAACCCTATGCTCTAATAATTTACTATACCCATCTAAACTTCACATTGCAATTGTCTCTTATATGCATTTTTCGCTCCTTACATTTTATAAGCTATACATCTAACAATTCTTTTCCTTTTACTATCAACCTAACCTAACTGCCCCCATTTCCTACAAAAAAAATGCTCCAATCCACTCTCATCAATTGTTGCTAGATGGTAGTTGTTCTACTACAAAGTACAGTGTTTTCATGCAATAATTCCACTCCCATAGCTTATTATACCAACCTCTCAAACACTCTCAGCTCTCTTTAATGTATTAGAACATTAGAACTCCCATTATTCCTCTTAATGGTAGCTTCTATTTGTTGTAATTTCTATACTTTGCTTCCTACATATCTACCGCACTTATTAGTAGAGTACTCGACCTCAAGCCTACTCTATTTCCATATGTCTAATCACGCCACCCATTTAATCATGTTGTTATAGCTGCTCATTTATACATATAAAACATTACTTTAATTAATAGAATTTAAGTCAAAGAAATGCCTAAATTAGCGCTAACTTATCTATAATAGAGTTCGGTCCACTAGTAATCAGTCCTAAATCTAGTGGAATTGTAGTTATTGCATAAATTATAAAAATTTATATACCAAATCCTTCTATTCCTAACACTTCCTACTAATTCTTTCCACTAACTCATACAAAGCTATCTCAATTTGGCATCCATATTAAATATAAGAGATTTAATAAGAAGAAAGAAGCCATAAAACTACATTTAGCTACTGAGATTTTGCAACATATATTGTAATTGATTCTTTCTTGCCACCTTGCAATCATCAATTTATTTAATCTAGTGTTCTAGTGACTTAGTCTCACTTTCATTTCAATTCCACCCTTTTAGTACCCTAGGATTAATGGCCAAGAATAGGAATTCTTCTTTAAGTAAGCAAAATTCATTAAACAAATAATTACAATAGTGATAATGCCTAATTCCCCAAAATTAAATTATGTTCTTTTGGCTCATACAATAAATATTTAACTTCAACTATCACTAACTAATTCTAAACACAAAAATAAAAATATCAAATTCAACATATGGTTCAACTTTATTCCATACTAGCTTACTAAAATCTAACACCATTCCTAAACCAACAACTCACCATAATCCTTTAACTTAATATTTAGCAAATAATAGATACTTGATTCCATTAAATTATTAAAACCCAATTCAATTTGAAAAAAGTTGAAATCCATTCACATATTTAAGCAAATTCTTATCCACAACCTTTCTTCATTACCACTACCATTATGCCCTTCTTTTAGTCTAATTCATCCATTTGTCAGCTTTGACTTGTCAGAGAATACTCCTATCCACTACTATTTATCCAACTAGTCTTTCATTATGGACCTTTCCTTTTGAATCCCTCTACCCTTAGCTAAATTCAATAGATTAAAGATGAAATTCAATATGTTTGAGGGGTAATTCATTAGTTTTAACTTCTCTACCATACTGCTTTTTTTTATCTCTCTCTCTTTCTTTTTACAAGGTAAGCTTCTTTAATTTCTTAATGTTTTAATTGACTTGGACTTATTTAACTTATATTCCTTCTTTTTACATGCACACTATAATAATATCCTTTTACTTTTTATTCTACCTATATGTGTATAGTTCATATGTTTACTTCTAGTTCTCATTCTCATTTTATTGCTATTCCAATTCGTAAATTAACTATTTCATCATTTAGTCAATTAATTATTTTTTAATTTAATTACACCTCCCGATATACAAAATTTTAACATTTAAAACACTTAGTAGGCTCCTAGCCATTCTTAGATGTTACAACTAAACCATATTTTATAGCTATTTACCTACATATAAGATAGTGTAGCATTAACTAGGACACCTAAAGGAATTTACTATTAGTGATTATATGGGCTCATGGTTAGGTCATTCATGTTATGGTCATCCAAGCATGGTCCCTCTGTAATGGGCTTATTTCATTATGAGCATATGACCAGTTAGTTTATCGTGTAATTTACTTTAAATGTATGAATCTTGGATTTGATTTCACTTTTAATATTCCCTCAAATTGAATAAAAATGGGTTCATGATTAGAAATGGCACTAAAGTGAGAAGGGATCCCTAACTCATTCTAAAGCTCTAGCATGTAATATAGTTTCTAAAAAATATACTATTATAAATTAAAAACACAAAATTAAATATTAACTTAAGGTACTTTTGAAGCATAGTCTCATGGTGTCCTAAGTATAGACACCACTGTTAATGTCTATTCCTTTCCTAAGCCAGTCAAACTAAAAAAACCAAGTACTCAACCTAAATCTCACCTCTCAAGTCATAAAGGAAAAGAAGAAGATCAGAGGAATCTTAAATTATTCCTATTTGATTAGCCTTAAAAATAGCAAGTTAGGCATCACAAGGTAGGAGTCGCCACCCAACTGTAGTTGGGAAATACCTTGTAAGGCCAAAACTAGAGCAGTTCAAAACCCTACTCTTACTTATACCTCAAGTTAATATATTCCATATTAAATTCATAATTTTATCCTTTTTCGCAAGAAAGTTTTGACATTAAAATAAAACATTCAATCATATTAAGTATAATGAAATAAGCATATTTACAAAAGAAATAGATAACATTAAAGAAAAGCATACATTAAATTGGGCCACTAATTTTTTTGAGAATATTGGTTCTCACATGCCAATTTATTAAATGAAGTTTTATTATTATAACTTTTACTAATGAAAAATCAAAACTCATTTTTAGAAAAAAAAAACCAATTGACTAAACACCAATTAACTAAGTAGAAATCAATTTGGTTAATCTTTCTTAACATGTAAAAATCTTTTTCCACCAATTACAATGTTCATGGAAAATATAGAGAAATAGAATAAAAATTAAATTAAATGGCAATTGCCCAAAATTCATTCTAACCAAAAAGGTCAAATTTGCAAGGAAATTTCCTGTAATAACCTAATAGAATGTAATTAATATTACATTGAAATTGCTTAAAATACATTTTAACTAGAAATATAAAGAAATAAGGAAAAGAAAAGGAGAAAATCAGAAAGACAATAAAGATTAAATAAAGTAATTAAATAGAAAACATAATTACAAGAGAAAACAAAATAAAAGGTGAAAAATAATAGAAGGTTAACTTCACTAATTGTTTGATAAAAGGGAAACGACATGTTAAATAAAACCCCATTAGATCTCAAACAACTCGCATCACAACAAAAACACAGTGTTTGTATGAAGAAAATAATGGAATGAATATTTATAAAAAGAATAAATAATAAAAAGGCATAAAATAAATAGTCAAATAAATAGTAAATGAAATAAAATAAATAATAAATATCATATGAATTAAATCATCACACTTAACTAGTAAATGGTTGAAAAAGAGAAATAATAATAATAATAATAATAATAATAATAATAATAAAGGAAATAAAATCAATAATTAAAAAATAATAAATATTATATGAATTAAATCATCACAAATAACTAGTAAATGGGTGAAAAAGAGAAAGAATAATAATTAAATAAAAAATAAAAAAGAATAGAATATTAATAATAGATAAATAAAATAAGGGTACTGCATATAACTGGTAGATGTGTACCAAAATAAAATAAGGTTACCACATTTAACCTGTAAATAGGCAACAAATGAAATAAAATAAATGGCACCATGTCTGACTAGTAGATAGATGAAAAGTAAAAGAGGAAATGAAAGAAGAAAAGAAAGAATTGATCGACCCATCGTGTATAATTTTTTTGTAGAATTATCTTTTAGCTAACTTCAGAGAAAGTGAGAAAATAATTTTGAAAAATTACTCTAAAATAAAAGAATGGTGTTAAAAAAACATTGATAGTATCTTTGGGTTTACACTTATTGTGAAAAGATGACCCTTTGAAGTGATAGGGGCCTCAATACTTATAAACACCGATCGAGGCATAAAATGGTCATTTTAAGAAAGCTAAAATGGCTATTTAAGGCTAAAAAGGTTGCTTCAAGTGGTGAAATAACCTTTTAACCTCTTTAAGTGTCT
>CANXYI010954429.1:0-12684 GCA_948208565.1 Hura crepitans | reverse complement strand
CAATCAACTTTTTCACATGCAACAACACATTTTATCACATAGTCATGTGAGAAGAATAAAGATTTTTTTCAATATTACAACTTAAGTTACAAAAACAACTTGAGTTACAAATTAGGCCTAATCCCTCTAGAATCACAAGAGCACACTATTGATATAACATTTACATCATTATGTTATTACAAAACGATTAAAAATACCCATATCAGTGTTATCTTCAAAAGTCTCCTGTAGTGTAGAAGCTTTGGCTATAATCTACTGCTCTATTACCTATGCCTCTCAAACAAGCAATGCGCTATGCTTTCATTTAGTGGTGTAATCACTTTAACTAGATATAGCAATTTAAGCATTCTTTTAGGCAATATATGTTAAGTGAGATATGTTAAACCATATATATATGCACACATAAAGATAACAACATGATTATGCAATATAACCACATAATTACCTTTAAAAACTAAAAACTACATTATATCCATAATCATAGTTGCATGGTTATGAATATAGTAAAAATCAATCATATGCATAAGGTATTCATATATTGGACATAAACATATGTCATGCTTTATAATATATGGTAGCTAATATGACAATAAGTATTTTTAACCCTTTAAAATATATATGCAGCTTTACCATATTTTTGGGTTTTAAGACTCAAAGTGTATTAACTTATCCATATCATAAGTATAAAACACTACATACAACCTATACAAAGTATAAATGGGTTTAACTCGATAATTATGCCAAAATAACAAAGTCATGCATAATGAGTCCTTAAAATGCACTTAACATTAATTTATGCTTAATCATATTTTAACCAGAATTAACCTTGTTATTTTAATTATTTGCTTAATTTATGCTTGCATCATAATATACATATTATTATTATTATTTAATTTATGCCAATACTAAAAAGACAGCTATCCAAGGCTGGATAGTGGACAATGGGCTGCCCAATAGTGCTAAATAGTGTACTTGAAGGCACTAGTATTCATGGATACAAAATGCATTAACCCGAAGGTTTGCACATATGTAGTGTTATACAGTGGGCCAAAAGCCTGGTGCCTGTTGACACAAAAATACATATCATGACTTGAAGGCCTACTACCCAAAGGTATATATTGCAACTGCTAATCCTAATTGATTGATCAACCTATCCATACTAGGTTATCTAACTATATAGGCATCAATATCGCATATCAGCATTGTACAGTCTTTTCATAGAATAAATGAACACGACATCATTTAAGGACCAGTTGGCTCACATACATTCACAATGCATCATATTCATACCTTGTAATAACATCATTTAATTGTATACACACATATACACATTTATTAGGCATTATCATAATTAATTGCATTTATTGATGTTATGTAATTACATGAACATATTAGAAATTCAACCACTTATTCCTAGTTAATGTCATTACACATACAAAAATAAGTCACATGGGATGCCCGAAGCTAACTTAAGCCTTCTCCTTGCCCCGAGAAGCTTAGGTCAACATCTCACCTATGAATTTAAAAGGGTATAAATTTTAATAAATAATATAAAATAATTTGCATGTTAAAAAAATAATTCAAACCTAGATATACCCTCTACGACACCCTAAGAACTTGAGAAAAATATTAAACTAAATAAAAGGTACCCGAGAGTTGGGTGGTCACTATTCACCTTGGGATTCTTCTCGATTTTTCTCCTGAAATATCCCACTGTTCTTAGTGATTTTGGTGTCTATAGACTCGTCTTGAGACGATCTTCATTTCAGTTATAATTTTTCAATGTGGTTGTGGTTTGGGGGAAGAAACCACAAAGAGAGGGAGAAGAGAAAAAGTGTGCGATAATTTGGTAGAGGGTGGAGGAAAATGTTAAGTAATGATTTGTAATGGAAGGAATTTAGAATTTCCCCTTTTATACATTCTCAAAACTAATTTTTTTCCTTTGTTCGAAAAATTATTATAACCGATAGAAATGCTAGTTTCTCCCATTCCTATCCCCAAAATTAGATAAATTTAAGCCTTAAATTTTCTCAAAATCTCGTACCCAAATTCTAACACAAACCAAAAAATTAATCTATTTTTTCTCCAGAAAATTTAGAAAAATTACTTCCCAATCTCAGAAAATTTTGATTCCAAAGCCAATGCTTTACTCGAAATATTTAAGTATCACGTTGTAACATTTTCATATTATTTTGAGCAACTTTATATTTTATTTACAGTTCAGCTTTACTTGTGCCTTTATTCATAAGACACTACCTTAAAATCTTAATTAGCATTTTTAACCATCCAAACAACTTTGGATTGGCTTTAAACTTTGCCCAAAATTCCCTCATAATTAATACTATCCATCGATACATTTAGTGCAACTCGAGTTTCTAGAAGCACTATTAACCCTGGAGAGTACTATTCATGAGAGTCAGGATTTTTGGGTCGTTACAAAGATACTCAAATTTGGAAAGAAAGGGAAGCTTAGCCCTACATTCATTGGTCTCTACAAGATTATAGATCATGTAAAGCCATTGCCATGCAGACTAGCTTTACCACTTGAGTTGCAATAGATTCATGATGTATTCCATGTTTTGATGCTCAGGTAGTATATATCTGATCCATCAAATATAATACCTATAAAAGAAATTCTAGTGCTACCAGATTTAACTCATGAAAAAGAACCAGTGCAAAATTTAGCTAAAGAAGTCAAACAATTGCAAAATAAAGCCATACCATTAGTCAAAGTGTTATGGAAGCATCATAATACAAAAGAGGAAACATGATAGAGCGAGGAGCAAATGAAGGCTCAGTACCCATAACTATTCTTACCAAGTAATTTCAAGGTTGAAATTAATTAAGAGGGGAAGAATTGTAACACCCATAAAGTGAGGTTTCATGAATATTACCTCTAGGGGCTTGAATAATGTTCTTGGCAAGCCGAGACACCTTTATAAGGCCAAGGAAGGTGTGTACTAGTCATAAAACTTTGACCGACCATAAAATTAGTTAAATGAGAAAATTTAAAAATTTAGTGGAACTAATAATTCATTTAGGCAAAAATCTAGTGAATAGTCACCATAGATGAACTTGTGGCAAGAATGACTTGGGTTGTGTCTAGATAGACTTGCAAACAACATGCCATAAAGGTTAAAAATTCCAATCTACATGTTGTTGAAGGAATTTTAATTTTCTAAGGCCATTTGATAATTTTTCAAAATTTTTTATTTTTATGAGTGAATAGTAAACCCACTTGCCATTAGATTTTGGACCTAAAATTTTATGAGCCCCTTAATGGGAATAATTAAGGATTTTTGGCATTGAAATGATCATTTTTTGGTTGTCCAAAAAATTATAAAAATTTTTTGAAGTTCATAGAGAAATTAGAATTATTTGTGCTGTTATATTGCCACGTGTCGCGATCTAACCACCCCCACCACTGAATATATATACCTTCACATATGTGTATAGGTTATGTGTAAAGGGAAGTCACCTTTAACCTATCTCTAAGCAAAAAGATGATGCCACTCCTTTCCTTTTATCCCATAATTTTTGCTTTACATTAACCCCAAATCACACCTAAACCTCACATATATTATATAGATTCATACCTCCACAACCATAAGAGCACACTCCATGTGATATAATCTAAAAATAAGGCCTTAAATGAGAGAAATAATTATAGAGTGAGTAGTGACCATTTGGATTGTAAGTGATAATTTCTTAGTTTTTATTCTTCTTTTGAGTAGCCTTAGTTATTTTAAGAAAAACTTTGTTTATAGATTTTAATTTGGAGTTCTATAGTATTTTACATGAAATTTCTATGTTATAAGGTTACATATGTAAGTTCAAAGAGAAGTGTGGAAGAACTAAGGGATTTAAGGCATTAGAATGGTGGAAAAGGGTGTAAAACTACCCTAGGTATGTGAATTTAATGTAATAAATTCATGCCATGTTGTGAATGTATGTATATGTGCATGAACATATGTATGAAAGTGTGAGTGTGTGTATATATATGCAAGTATATGTGAAATAATCATACCATTATGTTTAAATGATGATATAATGATGATATGTATGCCATTTTTAATGATAAATGCATCTAAAAGTTTGTGGAATGTATGTGGCTAAATGCATGTCATATTTGTCATGGCATATGCATGTGTGCATGGTGAATGATATTTGTGTTAATTATGGAAATGTGAGATATAATATGTGTATGGTATAAAATATTCATAAGAACTATGTGATAATGGATATTCATGTAATATGTTAGTTTATGTTGTAAATTTTTTTGCATATTTTGCTTGAAATGGCATAAGTGGATTGATGATGTAAAGTAAATGCATACAATAGAAGGTTGATGTTAAAAATGATAATGATATATGGTGGATGTGTAGTGATACCTCGTAATGTGGTATGGCATAGCTATTGATGAAATAATGTTAAGTGGCACATGAGAAAAATGACCAAATAAATAGTGCCAATGACCAAATGAATAGTACGTTTTTCATAAAATAACTCATTACTATGTAATGCATGAATATGAGAAAATGACCTAAAATTGTGTGAGGTGAATATGAATGTCAAATTGATAGAATGACCTATAACTAAAAAATAAATAATAAATTGAGTTAGCCAATTAGTTCGATAACCATTGGATGGGTTGATCAGTCAACTAGGGAGTTAGCAGCTACTAGGGATATTAGTCCTCCTGGGCCATTACTTATATGATTATGCAAAAGGGTGCAACTGCGGAGGTCTTAATATTAGGTTATTGTACAAGGTCAGTGCAGCTACTGAGGTCTTGATGTGGTCTATCAACTAGATTGGCATAGCTAGTGAGGTCTTGATAGGGGCCATTGGACTAGGTAGGTGCAGCTACTGAGGTCCTAATATGGGTCACTGCATGAGGTGGGTACAACTACTGAGGTTGAAGATGGGGCAACCACACTAGGTAGGTACAACTACTGAGGTCCAAAATGTGGGCCATTGCACAACTAAGATTCCTTTTTATCTAGTGCCTTTAAGTTTCATCTTTCTAATATGTGCTTGAATATAGAAATGAATATAATAAATAATAATAGTAAAAGATTTATGATTTTAAATACAGAAGATTGTCATTTAATGAAAATTGGGAAAAAGTAATTAATCAGCTTGTCACTAGTGATTAAATAATGAAATGTTAATTAAATTAATTGTATTTTAATGAATTAACTTTGTGTGTTGCATAATGAGTTCATAAGATGTATGCTGCATAAATGTGTGCATGCCATGTACTTATTACATTCAATTAAGCACTGAGTTTTATACTTAGTGTATCGATGTTTAGATGTGCATGTTATAAAGAGTGTAGCAATCTAGCATTAAAAATATTTTGCAGTGTAGTATATCAATTCTTGATTGAGGGTAATATTTTCTGTACTTGATGGTTTTTAGTGTGGCACTTGTGTATAGTGCGATTGGGCTTAGTTAGTGTATATACTGAACAAGTATGTAAATTATATGCCTAAATGTATTACTAGATGTATGAAAACTTAATAGTATGACATAATTATCTATGTTATTTGGATGTTGTGGCCCTGATGCCCTAGGTGTTTTTATTGTGATAGTATGTGATGTTAGGGGACCAAAAGAGTGTAGATGACGTATAAAAAAATAAATAAGTTTTTAGAAGTGTTTTTATGTAGGTTTAAAATTGGGATTTGTTACCTGAGTAGCCATTATGCTACCCAAATTTCTATAAATGGATTTATTATCTAAAAAGTGGATTTTAGTGTCTGTCACTATCAATGTAAGATAGGGAAAGAATTAGAATAAGAAATTAAGCAATATCTATTGGAAAAATAAATATGGCTACAAGTTTTAAGTGAATAAGGCTTAAAGAAATTTCTAGATAGGTGACTAATTAGAAGTGGTAGCACCTATCAGATTCCTTCAAGAATCAGGTAGGGTGTTACATGGGATCTAATTAATTAAATTTGGACTTACACCTTTTGAAATGGCTAGATATGCACTTTGCTAAATTGTGAACTTAGAGTGATATGTTTTGAAGGTCATGCCTTATGAGGTTGATGAAGCTATCTAGATTAGTATGTAACTTTCCATGGGTGTTAGCTTCATGCTCGTTAGTGTTTTGAATCTTCATGCTTTTGATCTTTCCAAGTACTACATTGATGATATCCCTATTATTAGCTAATTTGAAGATTTTCTAACTAAATATTTTCTTTTAAATTTTTCTAACTTTTTTCTAGGCTCATGCTCTTGATTGATTAACCTAATGGGAATTATAAACATCATTTTTTTTCTTGTTTTTTGTTTGAACCCTTTTGTTGGACTTTTAACATTTAGAACCTTCTGACCTTTAGATTTTTGTGTGAGCAAGAATTGAAAAAATGTTTGTCATTTTAAAGTGACTGCCACTAGCTTTTAGGCTTGGACATAATGAATTTGATGCTTTAATTTTTGGAGCTTGTTAAGCTTAGACCTATTTTGAGATTAAAGGAAAGTATTCATTTGGATTTCATTACCCCTAGCTTATTACTTTCTTTTTCTCTCTCATCTCACATTCAGGGATATTTTTTATGCCTTACAAGGAAATATCAAGTTTTGAGCTTCAAAATTGGGTGCAGTGGTGGTGAGCCATTTTTTAAAGAATCATGAGTGATACATGTGGTCTAAGTTGAACATGCTTATTTCTTTCTTTAAGTTTTTTCTATTTATTTTCCAAAATATCTCAACTCACTTTCAAGAGTACCATACTGTGTGGTGAATAAGGTGAAAAAAGATGCTTATGAAAAACTCAAACAATGTTTTATTAAACTTTAATTGTTCAAATGTAGAGGAAAGAAAGAAAAGAAAATAAGGATCGTTTATCCTATTTTCATTAGATCCTTCTATATCCTTGATTGGCATGATCTTGTAGTTGGTCAATAGTTGCCCTTATGGTGGCAGACCAAACGTTAGAAAAAGGGATCCTTGCTTTCCAAATATTTAAGGGATGAAAGTGAGGTCTAGCAATGGGTGATCTTCAAGATAATTATCGTCTCATAGTCTATAAGGCCTTGGATTGCTTAATTAAGGGCTTTGTAGTTGTTAGTCAGATGGCTAGCCTTTTAGTGATAAGCAGAGTATAAGTCGTGGCAAAAGTTAGGTGAAAGTGGTGAGGACTAATGTTCGAGTATTAAGGGTTAAAGGAGGTTCTCTTCTTTCAATTTCTTAAGCATTATAGTCAAGGGCTTATTCAAATGGGTAAATCTACGGGAAATCATTCTTAGCTTGATTGCTTGCCCCTATAGTCAAATTTATGCCTATTGGGTTCTTCAAAAAACCTTGTTGTTGGACTTCTCAAATTCATTCTTCTGTAAATGATATCGTCCTCTATTATAGTGCCGCCATCACCTTTTTTATCATACCTTTAGTCAAAAATTGACTTTCACCTTTGGTTTTAGGTTTAGTTGCCATTTTTTATGGCAAAGGTGGGTGAGTCTTTTCCTTTGAAAAGCCTAAGAGAAGGATAATCCTTATAGTTTATTGTGATACATGGTTAAAAGTATTGCAATGCTATGAATGCCATATCATAATTATGATATGGGTGCAATGAATAATGTATAGGGATATAGATGAATGATACCTATCCATGCTTAGGTAAATGTATACATATGTAACTAAGGTTTGCATGGTGGATATATGTATGGATCAATAATGAATGAGGTTATATGTCTAGTAGATATATGTATGGTGCATGTTTGCATGTTGTGATTTCTACAATTTTGATGTTATGCTTGATTTGTAAGGTTGCCTATTGTTGTGCATGAATTATTGATCCATCTTTCAGGAGGGAGCTGGAGTTGATTCACTTAGCAAAATGTCATCTGGATTTTCCCCTTTCTATGTTAAAGTCAAAATTTGTTTATATAAATGTCTGGAAATCAATTTATTGTCTTATTTTATTAAAGGAAAGGTAAAAAGATTACAAAAGCTCAAAAAAGAAAGAGAAACAAGCTTGACTAAAGGAGCTTTAAGCCTTTAGATCAGGTATCTACTTGGGATCAACGAGATTTTGAATGGCATAATGAAGGTTTTTGCAATCATCTGTGAGATGTCATGTCTTCTGACGATAGGAATAATATAAATCATTCATATGTTTAGCTGAAAATTACCTCATCAGAGGTTGGTATGGTAAGGGTCAAAGCTTCCCCTCTTTTATAAGCTTGATTAGGTACCAAGACATAAGTCTACCTAATTTTGAGAAGTGTCGAGTGTTAACCATGTTGACATCTGCAGTTTGATAGGAGCTATTATTGCCATCATTGCTTTTAGTGTTTTCATTATTTTTGAATCCTTCATTCTGAAAGGCTGCTTCTACATCAATGGCTATATCTTTGAGTTGTTCCCATATAGTGGTGCCTTTAGTAGTAATTATATCTTTCATATAATTATTGGCATTGTTGATGAACATTTTGATCTAGTCAATGTCCTTAAGTTTGTTCCTTATTTTTAGCACTTTGGCCCTCTATCATTCTAAATATTTTAAAATGGATTCATTGGATTTTTGGTGCACCAATTCCAAGTCTTTCATGGTCACCTTAATAGTTGTGTTATTTAAGTATTGCTTGTTGAATGTGAAGGCCAAATCTTCCTAATTCACTTTAACCTTCTTTTATAAGCTGTGGTACCAATCTAGGCCCTACCCAATTAGAGACATACTAAATAAGCTTACCATTTATGCCTCCAATAGGGGGTTGACTTCATAGCTACTGTATACTATTTCAAATGAATCCTCGAATTAGAAGTGCCACCGAACTTACTTAAATTTTGTATTTTGATTTTGTGGGGCATGGCATAATTAGGCTTTAAACTGATGTCTTATAGGTTGATATCTTTACCCTGGTTGTCAGATGATTCATAGCTTTTAATTTTTCATCTAGCTCTTTGATAAGATCTTCCTTATCATACTTAAGTGGTGGAACCTTATTATAAAGTGGCTTAACAAGTGGTATCTCTTTTATTGAAAGCTTGATCATCATCTATCTCATTTTTACTATTATCAACAGTAGAAGTTCGGCTTTTATCTTGCTAGGCATACATACATAAGAGCACATTAGTTAAGGTAACCATCATTTTCTCCATATCTTAAAGGATCTCATTTAGCAAGGCTTTCATTACTACTTCATTTCCAAGCATGATCACTTTTCCTTGGTAAGTTAAAGATGGATGAATGGTGGCTATGAAGAGGGTTAGTCATAATACATGAATTGTCTAAGATGATGTATGATTTGTAACATGTGCCTTATGCATGAATGATGTAAATGTGATGCACATGTATATGTGGATGCCTAGTACGGGTATGAATGAGGTCACAAGATGCATGAGTAAGAAGTCAATAAACCTTTACAAGATGATAGCCTTTAATATATAGTCATGTGTTAGTGTGAAGTGTACTTAAGTTTACAATAAGTGTGTTTGTGATGCATGAGTACTAGGATGGAAATGTAAAAGTTTATGAGATACATATGGTACATAAGAAAGATATAAAGTTTATGTCATGTAGTAGGTACAATATAATTTTATGCATAAACACAACAAAGCATACAAGTTAAGATGCACAAGGACAAACACAAGTAATAAATCTTCCAACCTTATTACTCACACACACGTGATCTTAGCAATTCTTCTTAGGCAGGCTTACTTAAGCATCATCGAGGGATGCATAAGTTTGATTATAGGCTCAATTAGGCCTAATGACCCCTTATATTTAGAGCATAAACAAGTATAATTACCCATGAGATTTAAGTCTTATTTGAGGTGAAATTAGGTTGGGCCCATTCTAGATAAAGGGCTTAATTAGTTTGGCCCCATTTCAAATAAGCTTAAATGTAATAGGCCCTTGTAGCAATCATAATGCAATCATAAAACTTTTAGATTCATACAACCTAGCGGAAGTTGCTAAGCTTGTCTATATGAGGTCATGGTTTAGTATGACATGGCTTATAGTTCTCACAAGTTGGGGTCCCTCCTAATGAGTCTTTCTAATCAAGGATAATAGTGACTAGTAGTTCACCAATTCATATACCCGAAGGCACAAGGTTTTCGAGTGATAGATATGCTAGCAATCTCCCATTCTTGAATGAAAAATGGGTTCATGGTCTACAACACCAATAATGGTAAAAAGGGAGACAATATATATAAGATGAAATACATGGGACCAATAAAAATTAGAATATTAAAAGGTATATTATTTGGACAATTTGGAATTCAATTCTAATCCTTAGTGGAGTCACCACTATAGATTTATCATATTTTACCAAAGACGAGGTAGTTAGTGTTTAGAGTTACCACTTAGCTCTTCACAAAGATCATTGATCTTTTTCCTAGAAAAGGTTTAAAATTAGATTTTATTTATGCCCTAATAATATACCTTCCTTTGTATTCTAACATTTAGCAGTCTCGTATCATGCAAGCAACATTATAGTTAAAGCATTTATGTCACCATTTCACATAGAGAGAATAAATTATAGTATTCAAATATACAATAAGCATTAATGTGTATTGACCATTAAAATTTATGTTTGACCTAACAATTACCCATAATTCCATAGAAATTAATGCTAGTTGCCCAACTCCTATCTCTTGGAGATTGGCCTTTGTTAAAATACATTTATTATGTGACTTTTGTTGGAGAAAACTCAAAACTATTTTATTAAGAAAACAATAATTAATTATGTAGAAAACCATTTGATGTAAGGTTAGGCATTTGGCATGTGAAACTTGTTGTTAATCTACATATAATAAAACAAAACAATTAAGAGAATAAAAAAGTATAAAACCAAATAAACAAATAGAGAGTAAGCCATTTGGTCTTGTCTTTGTGTCGTCAAGTCCGTGTGGACTCATTATGGCTCAGGTCTATGTTGGCATGGACTACGACATATCATGGTTAATATGTCCATTTGAACCTCTAATTCGGTAAGAAGGGCCACTTTTGCACAACTCAAGGAAAAGGGTTACTAATGTAAAGAGAGGTCCATGAAGACCTAATAATAATATGGTAACATTATATGTAATGCATATATGACTAATAAAGATATATGTAGAGATAATGGTTATAACTATGAGGATGTCAAATTAATCATACAACTAAGAACATGAATACAACATATGGATATTCATTAGAACTTGAATTCTATGCAGACTACAATCCTTAAGAAAGGGAATCCATGCAGACTACAATACAGGATAAGTAATCATAAAATACATATATCCATAAAGACTATGATCCTTGAGAAAGATAGTCCATGAGAATAATATATTTATGCAAGAATATCAACAATATGTAGAGTAAAGAATAGAATAATGATATAATATAACATCATATAAATATCTCAACATGATAAGCATAATACATAGTATACAAAGAAAATAGAAAACTGTTATGGAATAATAGTCTGCACAGACGTCAAAACACGCACATATTAATATATTTGGTCCATGTGGACCTTTTCATGCCTTAATATAAGTTCATGCAATTATAATGTCAATTATAAGAAGATTAGAATAGTTTAACAATCAATTAAATACTACTAACAAGCTCAAAATAAAAACCTACTCTTAAAATCAATGTGGAGATTACATAGAATCACCTCACATATGATTAATTAGGGGAGATCATAAGTTTACAAGAGCAATATGAATGGTGGAAACCTCAGATTTTATCATGTGAATAAACTTTAAGCAATAATGTAAAAGGTTAGATTTTTAGAAAAAATATCATTTTGAGTGTGGGCTAAAGGTCTAATAGACCGATCCTACTTTGGAGTGCACTCCTGGGCTCTCGAAATAATGGGTTAAGAGCTTATTGATTGCCTCTTTCTTGACTCCTTTGACTTCTTGGTCTCTTTCACTCTTAAAAATGGTCCTTATAGGCTTAATAGGTAGCCTTACTATTTGGAAGAGGTAGAGTTCTAGTGGGATTAGGAAATAGAGTTCAAAAACAATTTTCACACATTTAAAAGCTTTTCATTGGCAAGTTTGTATGGACATTAGATGCTAAGTTTGTGTAAAAATAGGCTTTGGGTCCACCCTAATTATTCATGGCCTTTTGGCCTTGTTTTAGGCTAAATCTATTATAAAATGTACAGACATGGGCTTTTGCTTGTCTGAGCCAACCATGAGCTGTGGGCTTATTATTTTAGTTTGGGTTTTGGTTAGTCAGTGCAAACCTTATAGTTTAAAGTCTAGGAGAACTTAAACCAAGTTAGTTTATGCGGACTAGGGTTTTGGGTTGCTTGAGCCTATCTCTGGTTATCATCATAGTCCCAAAAGTAGGGCATATACAATGAGTTATGTTTATTAAATAGTTATAGAATATTTACTTATTATAACACTATGTTAAATTATGTGAATGTGTATTATGGCTTAATTAGATAATTTAATGGTTTGTAAATATGTTTAGGATTAAATTTCATCTAAAAAATAATTTAAAACCATGAAAACCAATTTCTAGCTTAACATATTAGGGGATGCCAAAATTACCATGCATGGCTAGAAAGCAAAAATTGCTCAATTAAGGAAATAAATAAATTAATTGGGATTATAATAAATAGTAAAAAAATGAGAATATGCATATATCAAGGAAAAGCAACTTAATGGTATAAGAGAAAGCTTGGATCCAAATTATACATAGGAGGTGTACAAAAA
>CANXYI010954385.1:0-11801 GCA_948208565.1 Hura crepitans | reverse complement strand
TACATTAAATGATGAATGATTAATATACCTTGTGATATGAAATTACTATGGAAATAATAATACTAGTACTACTTAATTTTGTGATCATTTCATTTAATTGCTTTGTCCAAAATTTTATTGTTACCTTTACAAATTATGTTTTAATTACGGAATAATAACTAAATAACAACAAAATTAAAATTTTAATTAAAAAAATTAAGTAAAAATGGTAATAATAATTCATTACAACAAGTAAAAAATTAAATTAAAAAAATCCAAATTACTTACAATAAATTAAATAATAATAATTAATTACAAAAATTACAAATACTAAAAAAGAAAAAATTAAATTACAAATTAAATAAAATTACAACCAAAAAAATAATAATTTAAAAAAATCAAAATTAAATTAATTACAAGAAACTTACAAAAATAATAATTAAGGATTAAAAAAAAGAAAGAAAGGACTGCTGGGCTAGCCTCAGCCCAGCAGTCTGCAGCAAATATAGTAGCCAGCAGCCCATAAGCCTAGTCCAGCCCTATAGAAAAAATATCAAGCGTAGTAACAGTAGATGAACAGTAGAATTACTGTTCATCAAAATTGCATAATTGACACTGCAGTATTTTATAAAAGCTAAAAAATTCAGCAAAGCAAGGGGAGAAGAAAAAGGGAAACCCATATCTGGGATGTAGGAATATCATACGAGAAAAAAAAGGAAAAAGGAAACCCAGATCTAGGTAGCCAAAAGATCACATGAGAGAGAAAAGAAAGAAATTGAAAGTGTAGAGAAAGAAATTGAAAGACAAGAAAAAAGTAGAGAAAAACAAGCAAAAAAGAAAATGAAAAAAATAAAGAAAGTAAAGTAGCAGTAGTAGCAATCAAGAGGGAAATTAGAAGCAAAATCAGTAAGAAAACTCACAAACAGTGGTAGAGATAGCAACTCAGGAAAACAAGAAGTAGCATTCATTAACAAAAAAGGCAAAAATCATCATAGCAAGGTAAATCTATTTCTTTTACTTATGTGATTACCTCTTGGATGTGTTGAAGTCAGCTATGATTTCAACACATCTAAGGGAGTTAACTTGTAATATTTTATTTTGAGTCATAAATCTAATCCTCAAGTGCTTTATAGAAGTCAGTTTGATTTTTATAAAGCCTAAGGTTAGTCAGAAATGATCTAAAGATTTGTTTTTTAAGAATAAATTGATGAACAAATAATAAAAAAATAAAAAAAATGTCCTCAGATTTATAAATATACACATTTTATTAATTTTAGTTCACCCTAAATAATTATTCCCCCTAAAATGGGCAGCTATTGGCCACGTTAAGAATATAGGCTAAGAATGCTTGATAGGCAACTAATCACGTCATTCAAAGAATGATATGAACCAAAGTTAATCATGTTTCTAGACCCAATTAGGCTGGAAATATAGGATTATTGGGTTACCAACAAACCAAGCATCAGAAAAGTAAATACAGCAAATGCTACCCAACATTTTAAAGGAAAATGACATGTCTAGGACTAAACTATGGCAGCAACTTCTTACATTTCCCCTTTGTCATCATAGGACCAAAAATGCAAATAAAAAGGGGTTTTCTAAAAAAAACAATTAAGAATCAGTGTAGTTTTAGAAAAATAGGATAAATAAAAAAGGAGTTTTCAAGAAAGAGACTTCAAAAAGAAATTTGACCTTATTAAACCAATGAGGCTCAATAATCAAGAGCAAGCAGGTAGTAGAAAGCTAAAATAGTTATGAGTACATCAACTAAATCACAAAGGATTAAAGGCATATAAAAGAAGCAACATAGAACATAAAGAAGCAATATATTCTGAATAGATAATAAAAAGGGGGGAAGGGGGGCTATAAAGTTTTAGTCTCATGAATTCAACAAATCCTAAAAGATATAGGCAACCACATGCAAATACAATCCTAAAGATATCTACTAGCATACATATCCCAAATACATAACAAAGTTTTGACAAAAGTGATAAAGGATCAGAAAAGAACAGAGAACTTAGCTTCTGCAATAGAGTCTATAAACATCATATACTGGACCATTATTTGATAAGAAGGTCAATTCTACATACGATAGCACAAAATAAGAATTGTTAAATCAAAATCAGCATACAGATTAAAATAGGATTGAAGTATTGCAGCTTTAATAGAAGGAGAATTTTTTTTTTAAGAAACAAATTTTTTAGGCAGTATCTCAGGCTTCATAAAATGCCCTAAACAAAAAAATGTAATTAGAAGTTTAAATTATAAAGTCAAAACTAAAAATAGGCAGCACATCACTATGATCATCATAGTAAAATTTTAAAAGGAAATAAACAGAAGTATATATAAGAAATTAATAACCTGAGAGAATTACTTCAATGAATTTTTAAATGGTGGTATTAGGCTCCATTCTAAAAAAGGAACAATTCAAATGAGTTAATAAATAGAACAAATAAGAAACTAATTTTTAGTTCACTAAATTCAAAGGATGCCTTACAAAAAAAAACTTTTAGCAAAAAATGAATGACTCGCAATTGATATCGATTTTAGCATCATCTTGTCTCATGTGGGGTGTTTGGCAATATGATAAAATCAAAGTCATAGCCAACAGTCAAAGATCTAGAATTAAACTTTCATATGTTACATCGCTCAATTCGAATGTGTAGCTGATGATGCTGCTAAAAATCAAGTCATCATGAATCCTGTCAACACTGTTTTAGTAATAATCATTTGATAGGGTAAGGAAAGGCAGTTTGCAGCAAAAAATGAAATTTTTTTTTTAAGTTCTACTTAAAATGCATGAGATTTGCTAAGACTCACTTCGTCTTAGCTGTGTAGAATGCAGTGGCCATTGTCTCTGCTTACAGTGTTGACTCCCCACATTATGTGTATCATTAATGAGCTAGGTATTGTAGCAATTGTATATGAAAGCAAGACACACGTAATAAAGTAGAAGTGCATGAAAATAGAAAGTAAAAAAATAAAGTTAAAAACAAGTAGATTAAGGGCAAATTTTAACAATATCTCTATAACTACAAGGACAGGGCAAGATAGATAAATATACAACAGTAGATGAAAACTCAACAAAGAAGAAAGAAATGACTGAGATTAAGAACGTTACCAGTGAAAGAAGTGAAATAGTTATTCTTTTCTCTTTCCTTAACTTTGGGTTTGCTACAAGACTGTGAAGAAACCAAAATAGCTTTCCAATGCCGCTTTCCCTATCAAAGTGCATTCTGTTCTTTTCTTCAAAAGAAAAAATCATTTTTTTCAATTCTTAACACTGTTCGCCTACTATTATCGACGTGCTTCCATGGCCATCATCCCTAGGGTGTCATCGTGGAAGCTGCCATTAATCACAACTGCCGCCAAAGTCTGAAAGTGATGTAGATAAAAAGTATTGAGACCGTGTTAAGAAGAGGAGCTTAATTTAAAGAATTCTTTGCGGGAGCTACACAATGAAAAGGATTCATTAGATAAGGATGCTGCCTTAAAAAGGAATCAGGAGTTGCAAAAATAGCTTGCTTCAATTGAGTTGGAAATGATGAGACTTACCGAAGAAAACGTTAAGCTGAAAAGCCAGATCACTATGAATAAATTAAATCTAGATATAATTATTGATCAGTCGATACCAATAATAAAAATAGAGGATAGAGATGAAGATGTGCAACCTACGATTAATTTCTATGGCTATCAATTGAAAAGGATAGAATAAGAATGACTGGCTAAAATTCGTGAGCTGGAAGGAGGCTAAAAATTCAGGAGCAAGTTTTATTGGAAAGTATACATGAAAGCCGTGAAAAGCAAAAATTGCAATGGTTGCACAGCCCAGACGTATAGGAGAAGCAAATAAGTGGTTAGAGACGAAATAAGCAAAAACATAGGGAAAGTTAAAGGGTAAATCTTAAGGAATAAGGAATTAGAGTTTGCTAAAGATAAAGCTGAGGAAGAAGGGAAGAAGGGGCTGTCGGCTGAAAGAGTCTAGAGAAAGGGTTGTAGGAAATTTAATTTATATAGGAAGGCAAATGACCACATTACCCTTAGGTTAATTAGGTATTTAGGCTTATAGTTAGGGTTACTTAGGTCTTTTTCTTTTCTTTTTTTTTTTAAAAAAACTAAAATTTAAATACTTTTGCCTTTTTAATTAAAAATGAATCCTTGAAATTAACATACTCACCATAAAAAATTAATTAATTATTTTTATGAATAAGTAATAAAATTATTAGGATAATAGTAATGGAAAATTTACTACTAAAAAAAGGATTAAATTAGAATTATATATAAATAAAAATCTTAAATAAAATGTTATGTGAAATTAATATAAATAATAAGATTTAGCATGCGCAATTGTTTGATTTTGAAATTATCAAATACCTAAGAATTTTTAATCTAATATAAATAAACACGGATTCATTGGCTAAAAAGTAAATCAAATTCAGAATACTAATATAAAAAGAAATCATAATAGGAATAAAAATTAATTAATAGATTAAGTAAAACATTATTAATGGAGTAAGTGAGATAGTTCACCTTATACTCGTATTTGTATATAAATGCATAAAATTTTTATATACACATGAATGATATATGTATGTGTATTTATATTTGTATATAAATGCATAAAATTTTTATATACACATGAATGATATATGTACATGCCTAGTTCGTCTCTAGAGAATTTATGCAGATTACCTATTGAGTCAAAAAATAAAAAAATGTGAAATGTCTTAGGATAATTTAGGTAAGATTGATACCCCTTTCATATAAATCGACGAAAACACTCTAGGTATGATATAATATAAATTGATGTCTAAAAATCGGGATCATACTAACTAAAAATTATAAATAAATTTTAATTAAATAAAATAAAGAAAAGTAAAATATACCCTTTCAAATATTGAGTATTTAATAGAAGACCTTGCACAAAAAGAATAAGGTGTACTAATAAATAATAAATGAATAACTAGCTCTTTCAAAAAAAAAAAATTTAACAGAAAATTACGAAAAGTAATTTTTGGGTAGCATTATTTGGTTCATTCTTTTTATGCTAGGGAAATAATGATAAATGAATAAGATTATTTATAATAATATTATATAAAAAATTTAGCAATAGGAATTTAAATTAAGCTAGTTTTATATGATTAATTTTCAGTAAATATAAAAGTCTTTAATTTCATTCCAACAGCTATATTTGAAATAGTCTATTTATAGGATAATTTGAAAATTAAAATAACATTTAAATAGTTGACGTATTGGTAGGACTTATTAAAATATTCAATGATAGGTTATGCTAAAAAACATATTTAATATAGTGTATTGATATGTGAATTATCTCATCTAAAAAAATAATAATAATAAAGTGTTAAATTGTTTAAGATATAGGACATAAATTTATAGTCAGATAAGTATGATGAGCATAGTCACCAATATATATACGTATTCAAATCATTTTCAGTAGCACGTGAAATAAATGATTTTTTTATCTCATCAGATTCTTCGACTTATTTCTAATCATCTAATAAAAATTTAAATCCCTACACATTATGAAATTAATCGAAGTCAATTCATAATTGGTCCCTAAAATGATGATTATAAACATTAATTAAATAAGGATATAGTCACTCTGAAACAAATTAGTTATTAACCAATAATCCATAATTACATCCTAAATAAACTACGGCGTGGGGTGCCTAACACCTTCTCGATACCAGAAATACCCTTAACCCAAAAAAATAGACAAGGTCATTCGGTGACTAGCTGTACCCTAATCAGCCAGTGGCCACTCACACCCACACCTTAAAAGACACATCGCACGATCCCCATCAAAACTGAGCACGTTTGGGGTCGGGTCGCAACAATCATCATTATGCAATTCATCTCACTCCTATCAAGATCACATATCATTATCATCACAATTTCCCCACCTTAATATGATTATTTTTATTATCATTACTCAATGTGACATTTACTTGCATTATTGCACCCAATTCATCTCAATGCATTTAGCCATTCAATGCCTTATTCTTATTACCATTAAGTTTCATTTTCACACACATACATGCTTTTCACCCTTTACCACACCTTAGGCAATTTTATGGACTATTTCTTACCATTAACTTTCTTTACCAATTTCATATTACAACCTTAATTTATGATCACTTCTTAGCCTAATTGCATCAGTAATGCTTATCACACACAAGTGCACACCACATTATCACCATGCACACCATTCAGCCACACTTTAAACACACACATGCACATGAATTTCTCCTATGCCAATCATACACATAAAAGTCTCATTTTTATACTAACATAATTGCATAAACAGTACACGTTAACATGCACACATACACATAAAATTACACTTCCATACATAGTTTTAGATACACATTCATGCACACATATGACAACACACATATATTATATCAAATTCACTTACATATGGTGTCAAAACACCCTTTTCCACCAATTTAAGCCCTTGGTTGCCTTCCTTAAGTTTCTCTTCTTTACCTATAAACATATTCATTTTAGGATTTTGAAAATTTCAAAAAATTCTATATAACTCCAAATTCAAAGCTAGCTATATGGTTATTCTTCAATTACTTAGGCCTATCTAAAACAAAAATAAAAAATGGAATAAAAGACCTTACACAAGAAAATGACACTATTTACCAAGTGTCCATATCTCACATTCGAGGCCCTATTTCTAAATTCTATCAATTGGAGTAGCTTCAAGACATTATGGAAGTGAAGAACCATATAATATTTAAAGGAAATGGGTTAAAATTGAGGGAGATATAAAGAAAAAATGGAGGAAAGAGAGTGGGAAGGTGGCGTCGGCCTATATGGGGTTGGTAGAGGAAGATGACCAATTTGGCACATGTGGCACCCTCACATGTGTACACTTTTTTATATTAGTGAGGTGGACAGCTCAGATTGCACCATGTGTTAATTCAACGGTGTATTTTAATCCAATTTTCTTCTAAACTTTAAAAATTCAAAACAATTTCTCTAAATTTCAAAAAATCATGGTTTTAATGCAAAAAATTATCGATAGTGCCCATTAAGGTGCTCGTAAAATCTTGAGTAAAAACACCCTTAGGAATTAGGTTTACTATTCACTCGCATAATTAAGAAATTCCAAATAAATATTGAATGGCCTCATAATATTAAAATTCGTTCATCAATAGACTCATTGGAATTTTTTACCTTTAGGGTATGATATTTTTAGGTTTGTTCGGGTATATCCTAGACCATTCTTAGCACAAAATCAACTAGGGTCACTATTTATAGTTCCTAGCCTAAAATGATTTATTAGATCTGCTAAAACTTTTAATTATTTCATTTTCATTATTTTCTAGCTCATCAAAGTTTTATGACTACTACTCCTTTTTCTAGCCATGATAAGGTGCCTTGACATCCAGAGAGACACTATTCATGTCTTTGAGATACTATTCATGAAATTGAGACTTACAGGCATTACAATCCTTCCTCTCTTATTAAAATTTCATCCTTGAAATTACGTTGTAAGAATAGATATGGATATTGAGCTTTTATCTGCTCCTCACTTTGCCAAGTGGCTTCATCCGCCTTGTGGTGCTTTTATAGCACTTTCACCAGTGGTACGGATTGGTTCCTTAATTCCTTGATTTCTCTAGCCAATTTATACACTGGTTCTTCCTTATAAGTCAAGTCTAGTTGCACCAAATCTCCTTTATAGATATGACATGGGTGGGATCATATCGATATTGTCTTAGCATTGACAAGTGAAATACATCATGAATCTACTACAATTTTGGTGGTAAGGCTAGCCTATAAGCTACTAGTCCCATAAATTTTGTAATCTCATATGGATCAATGAATTTGGGACTTAATTTTCCTTTTTTGCCAAATTTAAGTATCTTTTTCCATGATGATACTTTTAGAAAAACTTTCTCAAAATACTTATATTTAATGTTATTTCGCTTTAAGCAAGCATATGACTTTTATCAATCTGTGATAGCCTTTAATTTATCTTTTGTGATTCTGACTTTCTCTTTAGCATCCTTGATCAAATCCAGTCCCATATGCTTACTCTCACCTGCTTCACTCTAACAAAGTGGTGTTCTACACTTTCAACCATATAATGCCTCCTAAGGTGCCATACCTAAACTAGCTTGATGGCTATTATTTTAAGCAAATTATGCCAGAGATAGGTATTGATCTCAACTTTTTTAAATTCAATGGCATAACTATGCAACATATCTTTTAGTACCTGTATTACCCATTCAGACTATCTGTGATACCCTCCACTCGATCCATACACTAGACCTAAATGAGGGATGTGTGCATGTAAAACAATATCTAGTTCCATTATCCAAAATCACTTAAAATCTAAAGCTTTTATATAAGAAAACATTTCTTAACTTAAAAATGAAATAAAACATTAAAAACCTTTTTGGCATGCAAAATGAGGTAAACATTAGGGTTATCGTGGCAGAGATTTGATAGCATAATGACTATACCTGGACAGTTTCCTAAAATTTTACCTACTTAAAAACACTTCTATAATATCAATAAACTCATCTCCAACTCCAATGGGTCCTCCTAACCCTTCAAACACAACATAAAACACAATGAGCCTCAAGCTCACCATAACTAACATCTCACATGCAAACTCATTTATTAGCAGACAAACATGCGAGAAGTAGAAAAACAAAGTCAATAGTTATAATATTTAAGTGCCTGCTGCAAAATGTAGATTAGACTCAATCCCTTCGGGATCACAAAAGCACACTAACTATTAACCATTACATTTACATCATATCACTATTATAAAAAGAGTACAAAAATGCTGACACAAGGGTTATCTTCATGGCTTTTGATATGCAGAAGCTTTGGATCTAATCTATTGCCCTGTTACTTATGTATCATAAACAAGCAATACACTAAGCTTTTGCTTAGTGGTGTAATCACTTTAACTTGTAAAAAGTTTGATTTTAACATGCCCATATATGTACACAAGCCATTTTCAGATTTAATATCAATAACATGCAAATTCGGTGTCTTATATAGAAACATGCACATTTCAAACATAAACAATGCATCTGATAACATATTTACTAGGCATTATATGAATATCAAATAACCACCATTTAATTGATGTAATACATTACATACATAAAATCATGATCTTTATAGCTTTTCTATTACCATATCATAATAATGCATTACAAGGATAATTGTCAAGTGTTTTTTGGGTTATAATGTCCTTATGTACACATAGACTCATTTATGCACATCATAGTCATAATTACATCATTTATAACCATATGAATATTAATAATCATAATTGAACACCTTAAGACCATTTTTATGTCTTTTGGCCTACTTATGTCCATATGTCACATATTAATGCCATTTAACACATAATACCAAATTATGCATTTTTTAGTCATTTTAATTGTTTAACTTATGCACATATTAATAAGAGAACTAACCAAGACTAGATAATAGAATTACTTAGGCTCAAAGGCTCTCATACCCATAGGTATGTATACTTAGGCCTGAAGGCTCTCATATCCATAAATGCATATCACTTAGGCTCAAAGGTTCTCATATCTATAGATACATACCACTTAGGCCCGAAGGCTTTTATACCCTTTAGGTATGTAATCTTAGACCTAAAGGCTCTCATACCTATTGGCATATAATCTTAGGCCTAAAGGCTCTCACATTCTCAGATGCATAATGAAACTTAGGCCCGAAAGCTTTTATAGCCATCGACACATAAATCAATGACCCGAAGGTCTCATACCTAAAGGTATGCTAGCAGCTACTACAATCTTAGTTGACTGATCAACCTATCCAAACTATGTTGTCTAACTATATAGGTAATATTAAACATGTCATTATGTGTCAAATTAACCAATTTCACTTTTTATAATATTATATTACTTAAAATCACCATTGACCTCATTGCACCTTTGCATGGCCTACATGTATACACTTGGCCAACATAGCCCTATTGATGTCCATTACACCTGTAGGACTCATTTTCGAGGTGTAATGGCATCAAAATAGAACAACATATCATTATGCCATTTAAAAATATAATATCACATAAAATAATTATTTCATGGCATATTCTGATATTTACATACAAATAATCATCCATTGCCTTATCATGCATTTATAACGCATATATATTCATTACATGTAAAAAATCCATCTTGAACATATTGGCACATCACATTCATTCTCATACAATACTTTCTAATCGACAAGAACATCTGCACACATTAGCACGCTTATTGATTCAAGTAGGCATAACATTGCACACTTAAGAATCAAATCATTCCATGGCATTTTATCACACTTTATATATATTCACCACATAATATAGACATTGTAATCACACAAAATACATAACCACACTTCCGAGCATGGAAACACCTTATTCTTGGCAAACACAAAATCAAACTATATAATGCACTATAAGTAACAATTCAACATAATTGGGCATATACTCACTAGAACACCTTAAACAATTCTCGTAACACATTTTTATTACACAATTCATTATAATTTCCTAATCACAGCATTTATTTCATTTTTAGGCATTAAATCACATTTATTGCTAATGTGGACATAATACATATAATTTATTAAATGAAATTTTTGCACAATTTAAGGTGATTACACATACCAAATAAGGTCGTACAGGACACCCAAAGTTGGCCTAGGCCTTCTCCTTACCTTGGGAGGCTTAGGTCATCATTTTGCCTATAAATAGAAAAGAGTACTAAAATCAAAAATTAATATAAAATAATATAAACATTAGAAAAATATTCTAAGCCTATATATATGCTCCACAACACCTAAAGAACCCATGAAAAATAAAATTTGTGGAAAAGAAAGACCCGAGAGTTAAGAGATTACTATTCACCTTGGGATTCTTCTCAATTTTTCTTTCGAAATACTCTACTATTTTTAATGATTTTGGTGTCTATGGACTCATCTCGAAACCCTTTTTTATTCAGGTATAGGCTTGCAAAGTAGGTCATCTTGAGGAAGAAGAAATCAAAGGAGAATGGGAAAAGGAGGAGTGGATGGTTTTTAGGTAAAGGGAGGAGTGGATGGTATGTTTGTGGCATGTAAGGGAAAAGATTAAACTTCCCCTATTTATACTTTCTCACAAAATATTTTTTTCTTGTTTCAAAAAATTATTACAACTGATAAGAAAGTAAATTTTCCCCTATTCTTCTCCCAAAAATTCCATCAATCTAAGCCCTAACTCCTCTAAAAATCTCGACCATAACCCAAAAAATTATTACATTTTATGTCCCAAAAATTGGGCAAAAATAATTCCCAAACTCAAAAAATTCCAATTCCAAAGCCATTACAATATTCAGAATATTTGAGTGTCAGATTGTAACATTTTTGGATTATTTTGAGTAACTTTTTATTCATTTTATCGTTCAGCTTTACCTATGGCATTGTTCATAAAATGTTGTCATAAAATCTTAATTAGCTTTTTTAACTATCCGAAAGACTTCAAATTGGCTTCAAACTTTGCCCAAAATTCTGTTGTCATTAATACTCCCTGTTGGTATGCTTAGTGCAACTCGAGTTTTAGGAAGCACTATTCATCTCAAGAAGTGTTATTCACTAGAGTCGAGATTTTTGGGTCATTACATTTCTTCCCCTCTTAGAAAAAGATGTCATCCTCAACATACCTAGTTCAAACAAATATGGGTATTGTTCTCGCATCTGAGCCTCACTTTCCCAAGTAGCCTCTTTTATACCATGATGTCATCATAAGACTTTCACCAATGGAATAG
>CANXYI010954316.1:0-14291 GCA_948208565.1 Hura crepitans | reverse complement strand
ATGATTTATCTCACCGAGTGGTGTGGTGTGTTCTATATATATATATATATATACAGCCAAAGTTTGGGCGGCTCTAACAGTACACAAGAATTTGGAAAATTCCAGGTGCCCTTTCAGAATCATATTGCCTTTTCTTTATAGTTTTTCTAAATCGAATATTTTACTGATCTTTATTGGAAAAGACGAGATTTATTTAGTCATTTACAGAGGTAGATAAAAATATTACTTTGGCGCCAAGTATTCGAATCCATTTGCTACTTAGTGCAAGAATAAGTGGTTTGAACTGGTTTGCTATTATCCTTGAATGACAGTAAACGACATAATCTTGTGTGCAACAGCTAAACTTGACTCCACTAGCATCCACTTCAGTAATAATTCAACAATCATGCTCATTCTTCTTTATTAGTGTATGTATTGTTGGAGTTAAAACCTTTACTCCAGATGGTTTGAGTCGACCAGTGCCAGTTGGTTGGTAGATTTTAAATCCAATCTCAGTAGTTCTTACATGAACGATGATTAAACTAACAACACTACAAATATTCCCAATAACACTATTAATATTTCATTCATGAGAATATATTTATTGAATAGTTGAACAGCCCTTTAGCATCATACCATATAGTACACTGCTAGCACAAGGATTTTACTGGCTTAAATCCTTTTATTAAGTTTATCAATGGACAGGATAATCATGCATTAATGATATACGACTCGCGGTATCCAGACAATTAGATTGCTAGCTGTCTAGTTGATCCATGTAGTCAAACCCTGCACAGATATTAACAGTTTTACTGAGCATGAAGTGATGAAGGGATAGGCACAGAAGAATATGATTAGAGAAGAAGGAAACAGAAGCAGTACTGGATGTATTCGACGTTGATTTTGGCATTCGAAGAACGAGAAATAGCAGAAAAGGCATCATTAGAGAGGAGGATAGTGGAAGGACAGGGTGATTTAGGACAGTAATCCACAACCTTGACATCAATAGTATCACCTTTGCAAGGTTTTCCATTACCACTTAGGCATCTCAACCTATAACGTCTGCCACAGGCAGCACCATTGTCCCATAAACCTTCACTAACTGCTACAAACATGTTGCCTGCTGGGAACTGGTCTTGTCTATTCCCACCACACCTTGTTGCTGCACACAAGTTTAATGTTTATAGTCAGATCTACTGTAAATTTGAGTTCTAAAATAAACAAAAAACAATAGCATTATCAATAAAAAGCTTTAAAAAGAAAAAAGAAAATAGAAAAATAGTTACGGATATAAGGAGGATTATAAGAAGAAGCAGTGCCAATATCTCCAAGAACAAGGTTAGCTTCTTTGCTTATTAAGCTTAATAACAATATTGCTATGCCTATGAGCTCCATGAGTGCTATATTTAGAACAAAAGGGACACAATCCTCACCTATATTTATAGGTCGGATTGGATCTCTCTCTCTCCCTTTCTTTTTTTCTTTTCTGGTTTTTTATTATATATGTAAGAATGAAGGTGGAACTCGAGATATCTTAGTGTATTGAAACTAGTTCCGTTGTTGATATTTCCCGATAGAATGAATAATTAGAAAGATAACATAATATTATATTGTCATTTAGGCTAATTAAATAAAGAACAAGAATCACGTGTCAAAATTGACACGTGTTTTTATTAAAGAAAATCTCTTAGATTAGATCCATACGTGAATTTATTGATGAATAATGCATAAAAGAAAAGAGTTTTTTCTTTTTCTACTTGTCATTTTATCATTTATAATCCATATTAGGTAAATTTTATATGTTAAGCAATTGGTTTATAATTTCAATTTCTTTTCTAGATGGAGAGATCAAGCATTTTCATTGAAAAATAAACCATAAGAAATACTTCAAAAGGTTATTATCATTGCTTTTATTATTATTATTATTATTTTCTCCTCCAAGCCTTAATTTTTCCTCTAACTATTTGGAAAGTAAATTAACTCAAAACTTCAATTTCTGTGTAAATTTACAAATAACCTGTTGATAGAATTAAAAAAGGGAAAAAAAAAGGTTGTAAGTGAAGCATATGCAATCATATTTCGGCTATTAATGCTTGCTTAGATGTGATTATCTAAAGATTAATGAAAATAAATAAAGCTAATTGTGATCTCTTTATAAATGGATTGATTAGTGGAAGAAGATAAGGCAAACCATTTAGCTTGCACAAATACTGTTCCTAATTGGTGCAAGCTATTATTAAGCTTTTCTTTAAGGATTAACATATTACAAATTATTAATTTAAACTAATCGAGATATTGTTTATTTAAATTTAGATAAAATTATACCATATGATAAAAAATCGTAATGGAAGTGTATACTACATAAAACTACGTAGAATGTAAATTTCTTACAATGTGGCTCTTAAGAAAGAATAAATAATACCGTTTAAAATTTGATTATTAATTATAAATGATTAAATTTTAAAAAATATAAATATAATAATAAATATCAAAAGATATAATTTAGTTAATAAATACTTAAATTTAAGATATTGTAATAGGTTAAAATCAATTTATGATCGCTTTAAGCCCGATTTTAGACATTTCATTTACTTCATTGACTATATTATTCCAATTATTCTGAATTGTAGAAAGCTTCAGAAAAATTGAAAAAGAAAATTAGGAGTGGAGCTAGAATGAAACCTATATCAATTCACATGAAAACAAGATCTCCATCCCACCGTCCATGTTAGTAGCAATCAACGTTCCAGATTGGACCACACGCCAAAGTTACTAGGAACTATTAAAAATAAAATGAATAGTCCCCGACATTTCGTACTCAGAATAAAAGCAATTGGGTTTTCTCTCGTTTCCTCGAGAAAGTGGAGGGAAGGCGGCGGCCGGATCGACAACTGCAACTGGGGAGAAATATTCTCAATCGCTGCGCTATAGCGCTAACAAAGTAGAAATTAGATATTGCCGCTCTCTTCTCTGTTCCTGACTCTCTCTCGATTTCGATCTCTCGTTACTCTTCCTCTCAACTCGATTCTCCGTTGTGAGGATCTTTTGTTCCTCGCCGTCACCGTCAATTGTAGCTGTCTCACCGGCGACATTTGCTCTCTTTCGTCATGGAAGGTGAGTTCTTATTAAGTTTTCTAATTTCTTTGTTATTTTAGGTTATTATATTTGAACTTGTACACACCCATGCCCTCCCCCAATGAAAGTTCTGTTATCTTTTTTTTTTCGGCATTAAAGGTCCGATTACGTCACGTATAGTGTTTTTTTTTCTTCAGTTACTATTTTGATATTGCAAACATAATTTTTGAGTTTAATATCTTCAATTGGGAATATGTAATGTTGAGGATGAGACCGTCTTACCACTGCATGTGTGATTATTACCTTCAATTTCAGCTTATTCTTGAATTTTACTCTTACCGGCATTCTGTTTCACCTCTGAAGTATGCAGACCAGGTCAGGGCTGGATTGAGACTAGCTAATGGTTACCTCACGTCTGTGTCCTTACTCGTGCATCAGAAGGTTACAAGGTTTGCTTCACTACCTAATATTCGCAAATACCGGTTTCTAATGTTAGCATTTCCATTCTTATTTCACTACTAATTTATGTTAGTTTTGCCTACAGAACTTGTGCAAAATATTATATTTGCATGTTAAAAGTTTTTATTGGTTAATTGAACTGAAAAAACCAAAACTGAAACCAAAATGATGGTTAACCAAAGTTAATGGACTTATAGTGGTTAATAATTTTGCAAATTGATGTTAATGTATTGCTTCATAAAATTGCTAATGGACTGATTAACCGATTCATGCTCACACCAATGTAGGGCTTCTCATTCATTAGTTATCGTTTATGTAACTTTCTTTCATGGTCTTGTTTAATTTGGTTGCTTTTGTTATTATGATTTTTGTTGTAGGTGGATATCTGTAATTATGAGAGAGACGTTCATTATTATTTTGAACTGTATCATATTTATAATAATGAACATAATTAAATATGATATTTTAAGTTATTTTCTTGTTGACCGGTTTAACCTTGCTAAGGGATTGACCTTTGACCATCTGTTGGCTATTGCATTAGGCTGGGTATGAGAACACAGGTTCATTACATTTTATAGGTATATTACATTTCTTTGTAATCCACATATGACTAGTTCGGCTTTGGTTTGTTCTAATCTAATTTATGTTTCTTAGCTTGACTTGATATCTCTACAAACACAACCAGAAGATTATTTAATTGATTGTGTTTTGTTTCCTTGGGGAAATAATATTGAATTAGTTCAACCAGTTTTTATTTTCAAAGGTTGGATTTTGGTTATAAGATTGAATTTGGTCAACTGAAAGCTACCAATAATTTCTTGTAAATCCATAACACTTGCTATATAACATGTTATTTTGTTGCTAAATGCTCTTTTAACAATAGAACCTATGACTGGCAATATATAGTAATTTGTGATTATGTTCTAACATGGTGAGCTGGTTTGAACATCTGAAATAGAGTAAGAGGTATTTTTATATGGGGGTTATTGTATTTCATTTGATCTTTAGTTTCTATGTGGATTCTGTGTTTATTTTATATGAATTTCTTTGATGTTTTCATGCGGACTTTAACTGCAGTCACCGTGTTTGAGTTCTGAAGTTTGCCAAATAAAATTTGGTTTTGACTTGCTGTTTGCATCCTTTGTAATACCTTTTTTTTTATTTTTTATTTTTATGAATGATACAAAACACATTTTGCTTATACATACTCTAGTGAAAATCATCTGTTAGTTGTTATATTAAATCTTTGTTTTGTTGGTTAGTAAATATCACGACTTAAGGTTCGCTTGCATCCATTATCTTTATTGCATAGGCACAATCAGCTATAGTTCCCAAGGCTATGTTCTATTGTAATTTTGTTGTCCTTGTTCATATCAGTTGGCATTCCATCTCAGTGATGGTTGGTGGGTCAGGATGTAACTCTTTGTCCATAGTCATAAAACTTCAGTTCTTCTTTGTGGTAGAAATCCTCTAGTTTTGCTAACTTTATTGCTTGTGTTGCAATGTTTTTTGGACAGTATTTGATCACTTGATAGAATCTTTTTAATAGTAATGTTATATTTGCTTTTTGGTGTTTGCTTTCGATTTGGAACCTGCAGGGTGAGAGGGGAGGTGCTGGTGGAACAAATGTAGCATATGGGTTCACATTAGATATCTTGCTCAAGTTTGGTGTTTTTCAAGTTAGGTTCTTTCATATACCCTTGAAAGAAATAAAATGGAGTCAAGCAATTAATTGGAGAGAGCAATATGTTGAGAGAGAAAAACAATTTGTAGGAGTTGAACATAGGTTAAGGGTTTTCATGGAGGCTATACAGTAGAAATCGAACAAATTATAGTGCTATTAACACATCAAACTGTTCATGAAATTTCCAATTATGAGTAAAACTCAGTATCTGAAAATTTAAAGTATTGATGCTCTTATTTAGATTGTCTATTCCTACAAGGATGGGTTGTTTTAAGACGGGTATTTTAGAATATTCTCGATTTTCAAGTTGTGCATGAATATTGCTGCCCCGTCCTTCTCTCATATTCGAGTTTGAACTATATTTTTAATTAGTGGAATTACAAATTTATATTCCTGTATTGTGAATTTGTTTGTTGGTTTGGATTTATCAGGAATTGTTTGAACTTTCTGGCTGTTATGTTTTTGAGAAAACCAGCAACATATTCAGTAAATTTCTGAAATTGTTTCAGTCTGCTTACGGTTTCAAGTCATAATTATCCAACTGATATGTGTGTGGTTAAGTGTTGTCCTGAACTTCTATGATCACTAATATATTTATCAGATTTTCTGAACTTTGTTCCAAGAGAGTAGCAATGAGCATTTACTGTTCTTCTTTGAAGACACTAGGGCATTTAGTAATGGCTGGGATAATGGTGCCCTCAAAATCTAGAATGACTATAACTTTTGGAATGTTCAATAAAACAAAATCTGAATGATTTACATACTTATTCTTGGAGGTGATCAGTATTATTTATTTGTTCGTATTCAGCTTAAAGAGAAGGATTTTAGGAGATAATATATGCAATAGCATTTACAAATAAAGACTGTGGTCTACTTAATTGGCAGACATTAGTATGTTTAAGTTCTCTTCAAGTAGGCATTGTCAAATGCTAGGTTTGAACCGTTGCCCAAACCTCAAGCTTGATGTCTACATAGTTTTTTTCTTTTTCAAGATTAATTTTGTCTCACTTCCCTGAAGTACTATGAGATACTTGAGAACTTATAATCACGAGCACATGCTAAGTTAATTTTCTCATAAGTGTAGTCTGTTACCTCAAATTATCTTCAATTTAGATGAGGCTTGGGCTCGTCGCTTCGTCTTGTTGAGTTCTATGGAATTGAGTTGAGTTTGACATGATCTAATGCAGGTCTATGCGGTGGGTTTATCAGCTGCAAATGTCCATCTTGTAGATTTTAATCAAGGCCCTACATCTCCCTGCCATTTCAACCAGAGGAAAACCATGCAAGTTTTTTGTGCATAGACCTCTTAACAGAGTTAATTTTGGGCATTATATGATTCCCAAGAAAATTCAGTAAGAATTGCAGTAACCAGGTGCCTAAAAGAGTGCAGCTTGCGCAAGAGGCCGAAGACAAACGAAGATGGGAAAGTGAACATACAAATTGAAATGGTGCGCGAGGCTACGTCGATTGAGCAAAAAACTCATATTTTATATGTTTTCCAATATCTATGTTGCAATTGTCGTTTCAACTTGTGGGGCTGTGGATATTTGACAAAGTCTCGCGGGCCTTTGAAAAAAAACCTATGAGTTTTACAAAGTCTCGCGGGCCTTTGAAAAAAAACCTATGAGTTTTACAACGTCTCGCGGGCCTTCCAATATCTATGGGCTCGTTAATCATCCATTTGGGCTCTTATGAGTTTTACAACCAGAATGCCATAATTCTAAAGGTTAAGGCTGCTGTAATTCAATGGTCTTCGCTACGAGTCCCAGTATTGTCAATTTAAAATCTACTTAAATCGGTCTCAGGGTGGCCCAATTATGGCCCTGGCGAGGCCCAGTACTTAACAAGATCGGCATTATCAAGTTGGATTGGGCTAATATAGGCCCAATAAGTATTAAATGAAGCGCGAATACATTCGTATTGGGCTTGAATAGGCCCAAAAAGCATCACATTGGATCCAGGAATATTGGTTTGGGCTTAGATGGGCCTAATCATATTCGGATTCGGCTAGCTTAGGCCCAGAAGTATGGGATTGGGCTTCGTATAAGCCCATTAAATATCAAGTGAGGTTGGTATACATTCATATTGGGCTTGAAGAGGCCCAATAAGAATCATGTTGGATCGAGGAATATCCGATTGGGCTTAGATGGGCCTCATCATATTCAGATGTGGCTCGTTTAGGCCTGTAAGTATGGATTGGGCTTCGTATAAGCCCATTAAGTATCAGGTTGGGACCTAGCATGTTAATATTGGGCTTGCATAGGCTTAGTATGTATCGGATTGGGCCCAAAATATTCGGATTGGGCTCGCGTAGGCCCAATATTAATTAGGTTGAGCCCAAATCGAAGCCCACGGCAGAAATAGAATTGGGCTCCGAAGCCCAAACGGCATTTAAATTTTGTTTATATGGGCTCCTAGAATATCGTATTTGGCTTTCATGGGCCCAATATTTATCCAATTAGGCCCAAGTATAAACTTCTGGGTTTATATTGCGATAATTTATTAAGTTGGACTCAATATAGTCAACAACACAGTAAATTCCATATTGCATTCGAATTGCTCTTAATATCAATCCATGATACATTCAGACCGGGCTTACTAGACCCATTTTACATTTTAATTTTCATTATAATTTAAAGTGGTTTAATCTTAATTGAGTGGCCTACTTTGAGCCCGGTGGTTACAGTTGCATGCGCTAACAATACCAGCGGAGATTCATTTTTTTGTTTTCCTTGCACTGGTGTTTTGCATTGGCAATTACATGGAAATGCCAACGTCAAAAAAAGGAGGAGATTTGTTCAATGAGAAATGGAAAGCTAGGGAAAGCATTATGTTAAAATATTTGCCAATTCAGGCTTTGAAAAATCAAATCATTCCTCCACATTCACAGCCGCGGGAAGAGAACTTCAGCAAATACATATCTGCAGGAATAAATAAAACATGCAGGATTAACATAAGAGAATCCAAAACATCGAGGTTTCATCAATTAGCTATTTCCTTTACACTTTTAAGACCAATACCATCCCTTGTTATAGATGAAGTGAAATATATATTATCACTTACAAATTAAGAATCATGTTGAAGTGAAAAAATGAATACCGTAATCGAAATCATTCTAGCAAACTGAGATACTCAAAACAGAAGAAATGACCAAAGGTCCGATTTCCGGATGACACAAACAAGGATAAAAAGATGAACATATTAATTCAAACTATGATTTTTTCTGGTCACGCAACTAGGGGTACACAGATACATTAATTTGAGAGACCATGTTGTAGTGATAACGAAACTTTCACTACGTCAAATTTGCCCGCCTCATTTTGGTAATCTTTGTAGAAAGGGAAAACAAATTGCATTTAAATGTGCTTGCCTTCCCCTTTTTTCTTTTTTTTCATCAGAGATGTGCTTTCCTTTCAAAGACTAGTAAGTACAACTTAAGGTGGGCTTCCCATCAACTTCATGTGCTTAAACAGTGCACAACTAAAGTTTACAATTATAGTCCCCCAAAGACAGAAGGAACGGCTTGTATATATAAAAATCATTATGATTAAAATTTGTTAAAACAAAACTTTCCCACATTAGATCCTCCATGGCATTCCTTTTTCCATATACCGTTTTATTCTATCTGGCAGCCAACCATCAAGAACCCAGGATTCATTTTTGCACTCATCCGAAGCAACCAACACACAATCAGCCCTCGTCTTTAAGTTGGGGCTTTATTATCTTAAATTTTCAAATGTGGCACTAAGAGAACATGTAAGGCAAATATAACATGAAGTGGCACTTACCAAAAAATAAAAGTTTGCGTCTAAAGCTGATTATATTCCTTTTGACATTATAAAATGTTAGCAGATACCTGTAATAGCGCATCAGAAAACCAATATCAGTGAGTTATATCATTTTAAAACACATTGCTACTTGGTAAACAACTATGGATGCTTAAACAGTTGAATTGTCTTCTAAACATTATTAGTATTACTCAATAAACGGCCAACAATTGAATAAAGATTTTCTGTATGATGGAAGTAAAGTCGCACTTACTTTTAAAGTCCCGATTCTCTCCAGCATTGATGCAAACTTCCAACATGTTATGGGCGGCTGGGTTACCTATTTGTACAAAAATTTGAAATATTCCAAATGAAATAATAAACTGAGACATGAAAAACTCACAAACACACAGATTTATCTCTATATTATTTATTACTGGATCACTGAAGTCCAATAAAGAGAGTCATCAGTGCCAAAAGTGTTGGCCATGTAGCAATGTTGCAGCCAAGAAACTGAGAAAGCATAGAACATGATATGGTCATCTCTAATAGTTACTAGCATTTGAAATCAATTCCTCGATGATATTCTCAGAAGCTCAACTAGCTACCTCTTATATCAAAAACAGTGTATACACCTACATGGAGATCCTACATATATATGCCTTCCAGCCTAAAAAACAATCTATGTAAATGAATTCTATTTTATCTAGGATCCATCAGTACATAGACTGACAACATTTTCAAATATTTTCAACTTCAGGAAAACTTTTAGACATTAAAAGAAAAGCAATAACCTTGGAACTTAAATTGAGCAATTGAAAAATAAATAGTGGATTCTAGACCAAACTGTAGTTTACTACAACAAATTGCATGTACTAGTTTCTATGACCTTAAAAGCAATAAGAAAAGCAAGTAAAAAGTCAAATGAACAGGAGATAAAATAGAAGAGACAATAGGTATAATAAGATTCACTATAGTTGTCAAAATCTTACAATTCGATAAGACATGGTAGCTAAAAGATAAGAACCTTGGTGTGTATCTTAAGAGGTCCTGAATCTCGTACGAATCATTGGAATCTTACCAATTCAGTGGTGCAATTTGTATCCTATGATTTTTTAAGATACAGATCATAAGATAAATTGCGAAATAATTACACTCTTTTTCCTATTTCTGTTAGGATTTTAATTATTTGTTTCCTTAATTAACTAGAACTCTTATTCTGACTTCTTATTTTATTAATTTGCCATTTAGAATAGGATTTTTTGAGGTCACAAATAGCCAAAAATTTTATTATTTTCAAGCAGACGTTTCGTTGTCCAATACTTGCATCAAATGCCTCTTCTTTGAAGTCTAACTGATAGAACATAATTCTGCCTACTTCATTTCTTTTCTCATATTCTCTCGTCTGTTGGTTCCTCTAAATTCTATTTTCTAAGTTCTAATATGGGTCGAAAGAAGGGGCCAGCAGATCAAACATGGAATTACTGCAAGCCTGTTGATGGAAATAGATTAAATGTTAAGAGTAATTTTTTTGAACAAGCAATATGGGGTGGTGCTTTTAGAATGAAACATCATTTGGCGGGAACACACCAAAATTGTGCTGAATGCAAATGGATCCCAGAAGATGTAAAAGGTAAATATTTCAACTTCATAATAATTAAGCTAAATCTGTAAGTCGTTTTGATAGCTACATGGTGGAATAGATTTGGAGATGAGTGTCCAGAGTTGCAAGCTCTAGCCATTCGTGTTTTAAGTCTCACTTGCAGTGCTACAGGATGTAAAAGGAATTGGAGTGTGTTTGATCACATTCACTCCAAGAAAAGAAACCGTGTAGAGCAACAAAGGCTAAATGCACTTGTGTTTGTCAAATACAATCTTCAACTTGAAATAAGGCAGAATTTGAGGAAAAAAAAAAGGGGATACATACAATCCTATTTGTCTTTCTGATATGGATTCAGATGATGAATGGATTACTGTGAAAGAGGATCCCTGTCTCTTGGATTTGGAATTGGAAGGAGAGAATTCGTGGATGGATGTTCAAGATAGCTTTAATATTGAAGAAGAGCCTCCAAGTAAAAAGAGAAAGAGAGATATGCTGGATTTCACGTTGTTAATGCTCATTAAGTTATAATAATTTAGTTATTTAACTTATTTCCTAGATCAAAATATTTAGGGCCAAAAAACTTCAATGCCATCAACAAGAAGGGCAAAGAAAATGAAAAAAGAAAAGGCAAAGGAAAATTGATTGGCATACAAGATGAACAAGTTGAAGACATTGGAGATGAAAGTGAAGAAGAGGATGAAAGTTTGCCCATGTTTGATAATGATAGCATTAGTAAAAAGAGTAGGAATGATGACATTGATCTTGATGGAGAGGAGTAAGAAATTAGGAACAGAATAAATAATTTACAAATGATGATAATTGATGACATTAACTTGACGACTTAATCTATAGTTTTATTTTTATGACTTAAGTGACATTGACTTAATTATCATTTATATTATTATATCACGTATCATTTTAGTTAAAATTTTGTGAATTTTGTTCATGTTATATTTATTAATGTCTTAAGAACTATATTTTTATTATGTGTTTTGTATCTTACAATTCGACACTATTTGCGATTCTCAAATTGAAAAAACTATTCACAATTAGTATCTCAATTTGCCAACTATGAGATTCACCATTTCTAAAGGACATAATTGAACTTTTAATTCAAATCCATAAAAGTTCAACATCAGGTACTCACTTGATTCTCCATGTTCAATTATCATTATCAGTACAGCAATTAGTATTAAGCTTAAAGCATGAAAAAATAGCAATTTTTCTATACCGTAGATTAACTATACAATTAGCATTGGATGTAAGTACCCTACTCGTAAAAGTAGAAAAGAGCCACAATAGAGTTGCACTTATATATGAGATGAACGTCTAAAACTTTATAATCTCACTTGAAACAGTGCACTCCAAAATTTTCTCACATAAAACCACATATAAAATACGCAACCTTTGGACAGCAACTAAATAACAGTTAGTCTTTTTTTTTTTCCTGACAAATTCAGTGAAAACAATCTTCAAAACCATGACATACTTTAGGAAAGTATTTGTAGTAAACAAATTACGCACATAAATCTTTTGTTCTTGCTCCACTTTTTCTCCCCATACAACAGCTATCAAGAATGGGCCTCATATTGACTAGCAATTAATGACAATGTAACAGAACTCATCTCACAAAGCGATTATAATATAAGATCAGCATAGTGATTGCTAAATGAGAATAAAAGTAGATGGAATTCGATGTTTAAATTGTCGTCAAACCAAATGAAAGGCCATATAAATAAAGAAATATCAATATTTTGTAAAACAAGTGATTATTCCATTCACCTTACAATTGAATTCCGAGGCCGAGATTCCTTGCCTGCAAAAATCACGATAAATTATCAATTAGATATTGAATAAAGAACAATTATTACGAATTTTCAAGATCTAACGGTAAACAAGTGCAGCATGAACACATCATACAAAAATCGAATAAGCGTCTGATTTTACAATAGAATGAAGCCACTAGAGAAGTATTACAATTATATGCTGATTCTTTTATCGGGAAAATCAGACGAGACAACAAGTGGAAATATAAATATCTGGACAACATTCAACGAATACACCAAAACCTAAGATCTTGAAACACATTGTGTATAATTATTAAAAAAAAAAAAACAACGAAATCTAAGATCCGTTTTAAAATCTTAAGCGATCTCTCACCAGCATCTGGAATAAAATTTCTCGAATCAAAAGCGAACGAATTAAGGAGATTCCAATTTGTAAGAATGAATAGCAGGTTTCTAAAAAGAGGAAGCCATAAATATTCCGAAAAGGGCTATACCGGCGCTATTTTCACAATTCCCGATCTCTAGCAAGACATCGTTTCCCAGGCGAGGTTCTTTACTCCGCCGGTCGTCGGAGCTGATTTACGGGCTGCCTTGGTCACCAGTTGGTAGTGAGGAGCCTTTTGCACCGGTTGATTTCCTTCTTGTTTGCCTAGTGCGAGCAATTTGTAAAGAATGATGAGAATCAGAAAGTTCGAGAAATTGGAAATCCGAGAGAAAGGGATCGATGAATTAGCCATGGGTTTGATTGGCATAGGCAGTGAATGCGAGGGGAGGGAAAGGGAAAGTTAATTGCATTTTTCGTACTTTGGCTGGGTGAATTTGAACCGTAGATTTCTCAGACCATCGAACGGATTATTACAATCTGTGCGCCAGAAAGAAAACCCCGAGCGTGCGCTGCGCCATATATGTTATTCTTATTAATTGCTAGATAGAAATATTTTTTATTTTAATTAAATAATTAATTTTATATTATTTTGTAATACTATGCATTATAATAAATAAAAGTTTATAAATTTTATAATTTTTTAGTATAATATAAATAATTTTAATATTCATTTATAAATTAAATTATATTTTAACCGCTAATTTATAAACACTTTATAAATATTTAACACTGCGATTATTAACAAATATTTATTAGCTTTTAAAAATAATCGTCTACCGTACAATCAAATCGGCATGTATAAATAATCCCTTTGGACTACAATTTGTAATTCCAAATCCAATGAGAAGTAACGAGGATAAATAATGCAACTTCTGTAAATTTTTTTTTCCCTTAACCTCATTTTTTTCTTTTAAAATTCAATAATATAATATTTGAATCATAATTAAATACATGTGCATTAAATGTACACACATTTTGATTTAATAATTCATACGCATTCAGCTGGCATTCAAGAGGGATCACATGCTTGAAGGAGGATGGAATAGCAAATAACAAACTTTCAAGAATGAATACACTTACCTTTCCAAACTCAAGATTGCAATTACCTAATGACTGTGAATTAGATCCGAAAAATGGAAACCATATCCAAAATTAATATATAATTAAAAGGAAACATTGCCAATGATACATTGATGATGGAGCCATATCAAATTAATGATGTCAACATTGTATCTAAATTCTTATATGTTTATATCCAATTACAATGAATGATCGAAAATAGGAGTTCAATTTTGAATTTTTTTATTTTTAAATTTACGATTTTATCTCAATTTTATTTAATTATTCCAGAAAAGAAAAATATTAAGATAAATAAACATATCTATTAGGCCTTCCCAACCAATTATAGACGTGGAGTGTTAATAACATTATTTTAGTCAAATTAGGGCAACTACGGAGTGACTGGTGAAGTTGGCAATGGGAACTTGGAATCTTATGTATTTATTAATTTAGCTCCATACCATCTAAAATATAAAAAATAATAAAAGGAGAT
>CANXYI010954141.1:0-11075 GCA_948208565.1 Hura crepitans | reverse complement strand
CCCCACTCCCGGCACCTTCCGTCAAAGGGACGAGTTTGTTCGCGGTAAATTGGCCAATCAGGCAAAGGGAATGTGCTTCCGAGTCATGGGGTGGGACCACCCCACAGTAACCCATGGGACTTTTTTTTTTTTTTCTTTTGTCGACAAAGAGTCGTAATGGGACTTCGAATTGTGTGACACCACATCAGCGGCTTCCTTCGGTACAACCGAAAATTCAATCTGACGTGTATTCTTTCAACAAATCAAATCTGACCTCAGATTTTACTTTATTCCTGTTCATTATAGAAAATAGGATAATTAAAAAAAATAAATTTACAGCTCCTTTTATATCCCATCTATAAATTTGATCTATATTATTTATATATTTTAAATTTATATTTAATTTAATTCGTAAATAGTTTGTATACTATTTAATTTATATGATTCATAAAAATATAAGTTAAGTACGGATCAATTTAAGTGATCTAAATAAATTGAATCATAAATTGACTTATGTAACTTATTCAATATGTATATTTTAAATGTAAAAATATAACATAACATTCAATGAATAAATTGCTAACCAATTATTTAGTGAATTAAATTATTTTATTTCATTATTGAGATTATATTTAATGTTAAAAATATTAATAATCACATTATTGCTTATTATAAAAGATATATTTTCTTTTAGGTGTCATATAAATTAAGTTTTAATAAAAATAAATTGTTTCAGAAAATTAAATAGTATATATAAAATTAAAGTTTTTTTAAAAATAAACATAAAATCAATTTCTAATTTAGCTGATAATGTCTTCAATAATATCAGTTTCTAATTATTTATACTTTTCGTAAGTTTGATAGTAACAATGATTATATATTATTGGTCAATAGTGATTAGAAGTTAAAAAAAATAAATAAGTCAAATGAATCATTCGTTTAGCTTCGTTCACATGTCAATCCATAACCTGTTTGACCCGTTAATAATCCAATTCATTTTTTACCCGCTAATTACTTAACCCATTTATGATCTAATCTATTTGACCTGACCTGTTTTATGATCAACCTGTTTACCACATCTACCTACTTTATAAATTATAAATTAATTAATACTAAATTTATTTTCTAAATTCGTATGTTCTTTTATTAATCTAGTTTCTCTTAAATATTATCTAGCTAACTTATTAAATTTTCTTTTATTTTCCTTTTAATCAAGGTTTCTTAATTTATACGTATATTTACTTATCTTCATGTCTTGTGTAATTAAACTTTTATTCCAAATAATACATATACCTTTTTTTATTTCTAATGCATCTAAATTTTTATTTCAAATAATACACATATATCTTCTATTTTTCATATAAAATTTTCAATTGATTATATACTTATTTCCATGTGCTCATATGAAAATTATCAACATCTAAATTTCATTTCTCAAATTACATTTATATGTACAATTTAAATTTCTATTTTTTTATGCCAATTAATCATCTTACTATTAAGTTATTATGCCAAATCACATTGTTCTACTTAAATACAATGATTTCTCTATCTTTTAACAATGTGCATATTTAGGCTTAAGGGAGAATTTAGAGATACCTTTTTCTTTTCATAAACTTCTTATCTCAAACCATCTAATTTTAAAGCCCAACTTAAGTTCTAATCTATCATTTTAATTTAATTTGTTAACACATAAAGAAATCACAGTTCATATAAGCTCAAATTAGCAAAATCGAGGTAGAATACACTTACCTCTTTTGTAAGCTTTCCTCCACCAAATCCATCTAATTACTCCTTAACCTTACTTTAATTCCATTTACTCTTCAAATTCTTCAACTTCCATATTCAATTCCCCACATAAAAATCCATTAAAAATATCATAAATCACATGCTTTCAACATAAATTTTCAACCAACTATCTTTAGTCTCAAGTAATTTCCAATAAATCATTTAGTTGAGGGTTAACTCACCACTTCTTGAATGCCCTCAAATACTCATATTTCATCTCCTTTCTTCCTCTAAATCCTTCTCCTCTAACATGACTTTGAAAGGCTAAGGTAGTAGGTTGATGGGTGTTTTTTATTTAAGTGTATTATTTTGGAGTAAAGCAAAGGATTGACAAAAGAAATTTTGAGTGGTTTAGGGAGAGGAATTTCAGCCATTCTAAGTGGAGGATAGGTAGGAGAGTTGGCTAAAAACTATTGAATTTTTCTACCTTATTTCCTTATGCATTAATGTTTAAGATTTAAAGAATTACACATGTATGATGGAGATAAATCCCATGTGTCCTTAATTTCTTTGATATTTATTTGTTTTATTTTATTTTGAATGGTCAAGATCTTATATGTCATTATTTGATTCAATAGCCATAATAGCTCCTTACGTAAAAATCAAGTGATGCTTATATTATAAATTGTCATTTTCTCTATTTAATTTTCCCAATTTATTTTTAATAATTTCACTTGTAAATAAATTATGGCATAATGATTTTCAAATTCTTCTAATTATTTTAGTATCAAGATGTGCAAGTCATGAATTTTTTCGACCACGTTTTTCGAAATTTTCGATTCAACCCTGAAGGATTATTATTCATACTCGACTGTAATCTAGGTTTCGTTTTCGATTTTTGATCTCTTATATGACCTCAAATAGTTCTCAAATTACACCATAATTCATCTTATAATTTATACTACCTTGTGGTCAGGTTAACTCCACTTGAGCCCGGGAAGTACTATTTACAGTTCGTTATCACTATTCACCGAGACCACCTCTCAAATCTCATCCTTTTCACATTTTCTCGTCCTTCTCATGCCGTATTCATGTTTTTCATCCTTTTTACACTTGGCCCTCTCATCATATGACCACCAAATACACATTTCCAATTTTGCCCTTTGTTTTCTCATATATTTCCCATTTTGCCCTTTGATAATTTTTTGCTTAGTTGTTCACACCAACCGACTCTACTCAATCAGTAAATCCATTTCATTGCCCACTTTTTCTTCAAATTCCAATTCTATCCTAGAGAAATCGGATCGAAAGTCTGAGTGTGACAAGATAATACAAAGATAAGAGAGGTTGTGTTTTGTTAAGTAAAGCAATGAAGAGATTTATACAGAAATATGAAAACAGGATGAACAAAGTAGATACGTTAATTATTATTATAATGCATAACAAGACCTTGGGAATTTTTTGGACAAAATCTTTTTAAAGGGGAGGAAATATAACGCTCCAAAATCTCAAGATCGTGAATAGTGAATCTTGAGGTCATGAATAGTGACTCCCAAGATATGAGCAGAGTTTTTATTCTTACTAATTAAGAGAACATGTTATTAACAAGCTGTGAGTGCAGTTTGGCAAGGAAATCAGAATAATTGGATGGTTAACGATTGATAACAAGTGCACTCGTGAATAGTATTTCCTGAGACCCGAGTTACACTAATGTTACAGGATGAAAACATTAATTAAAATAATTTTGGGTAAAGTTTAAAGTGAAAACAAAGTTGTTAAGATAGTTAAAAACATAAGTTAAGTTTTTTACTGTAGTGTACTATGAACAGTAACATAGTTAAAGTTGAACTGTAAAATATTTTGTTTTTGCTTAGATGGACCCAGGAATGCTGAATCCTGAGGCTCAAATATTCTATGGAGTATGATGAGATTATAGTTGGAATTTTTAAACATCAAGAAGTATTTTATAAAAATCAAGCAAAGTTTAAAGTATCGATTTTAAATAGTTCTCTAAGGTTTTCGAGTGTGGTTTGTTTAAGCCCTCTAGTTTTGATTTAAGTGATTTAATGGGAACCTAAGAGATGTTAATTGATGTCTTAAAGGAAGGGAATAATTTTTAAAAGTATACAAAAAAGGATTGGAAATTTGAAAGCCATTGGATCATAAGTTGGTTTAATCATAGCCATTAGATTGAAGGGATATAAAAGGGTCAGAAAAAGGCAAAAATGGTAAAAAAAAAAAAAGAAATCTTCTTTTACCTTAAGCTTATGACATAAAGGGGGTATTCTCTTCTATTGTTGTCATGCTTTTTCTTCAAAAGACCATTATTTAACACTTCTAAATTCATCTAAAAGTCTAATTAAGTATCTTTAATGAGAAAGACTCCAGAATTAAGAAAGAAATCAATAGTAATTGGAGGTTTTGTTATTAGATGAATAGTAACCACTTGAAGGGTAAGTGGTTCATTTCAAAATCTTATATTTTTCTAGGGTGTATTTAAATGCTAATAAGGGTTTTATTAAGTCAATTTTTATATTTGGATGGTTTTTGTATTTATTGTAAATTTTTATATGTGTTGGAAGAGGATGGAAAGAAGATTAAGGGGTTAAGGAAAAAGAAAGTTTAAACATGCTTTATAGGTGCCTTTGACACCTTTTGTTATGTGTATCCACTAATTATATGCTTAAAGTGTGTTATGAATATTAAAGTGTGTGTATGTAGCATGAAATACGTGTGAAATAAATGTGTATGGCATATGTGAATGATTAATGATGTTAGATATGCTTAATAGGACCATATAAGTATGTTAATGTGAAGAAATAATGAGTTTGTTAATTATGATCTAATATGGCCGAAAATGACATAATGGTAAAATGGTGGCTTTAGCTTGTAGTATGTGTATATTGGGATAGTTATAACATAATATGGCTTAATTAGAGTTATAAATAATGGAGTGTATAATTAGTTGGTAGTTAAATGGTGTTAATGCATGAATTGTGTATAATAGATGAGATTAGATGGGTGTGATTTAATTATAGGTGTAATAGTCCTTAATTAACTTATGTGTGTATTATGATGAATTGGTTTGAGAGAAAAGTATAAATGTGGCATGTGAAACTTTGAGTAGGAAATTAATCCCATATAAGAGTAATTTAGGATTTAGTATGTTAATAATATTATAGAATTGATTATGCTCTTAAGATTTTAATGTGGAATTTAAAGGTTGATGGAAGGTATGTTTCATAAAAGAATACTAAAAAGTAAAGTAAAATATAACTAGTTGTTTAGGCCGAATCTAAAATGATTCTTGAATGGGATGTATTGGGGTTTATGGCATGACACTTTTATGATTTTGATAAGTTTAAGATGTTTTGTGTGATATTATATGCTAATGTTAGTTATGTATTAAAGAAGGTAAATAAAGAAGATGTTAGGGGATATTGAATTGTGTTTTATGTTATTACTTTGGGCATGCCAAATGAAGAGTATAAATGATGATTCAAAAATGAAACATGATATGATCTTATGTTTATGCAATGGGTATGGATGTGATTGTGTGATAATATATATGTAATCCAACTAATTGTAATTAGCAATATGATATGATCATGGAATCTTTATATATACTATGGGGTAATTATGTATTGAGATAAGCAAGTAAATGTGGCATTGGGAGGATACATGGACAAATGGCTTAAAGGTATGTAAATGTTAATTTATGATATACCTTGAACATATAACTAAATTATAATTGATGAACGATAATAATAATGATGAATAATATTAAATTGGATGCAGTATAGGATGAGAGAAATGATTATGTGTTACATATGTTTTAGAAACTAAAAGATACTATGAGTGAGATTGTATGCATGCATAGATTTATGTGTCATTAAGAGCCATAGAAAGTAATAAGATAGATGCTAAATATGATTTGAGATGCATCATATGCTATAAACATAGAATATCAAGTTTGATAAATGAGTTGGAATGTAGGAGTTAATAGTTGAAATTGAGTAACTCAAACTTACACGAAGATTGGAAACATTATTGGCATGATGTTATGTGTTGGTTGAATAGCCTAGTGATGAGATATGTGAGTGCCTTGAGCAATCACTAGAAAAGATGTACAATATGGCTACGTAAATGCAAAGCAACATTTGAATCTAATGTGATGATAATGTAAAATGCTTAAGATGTTTAAATTGTATGATAATTATTATGGAAATGCATATTATGATTAAATAATTATAGTTACCCTCATTGGTTATTTGTTGACATATTGATTTGTGAAACATATGAAAATGATCTTAATTATATGAAACTACTTTAAAGAATAATGATGGCCCACATGAGTTAGACAACCTAGTTTGGATAAGTTAAGTAGTCAATTAGAAAGGTTAGCAGTTGCTACAGTATTTTGGTGCCTCTCTATGTGGGCGTGGATGCCATGAGGTCTATTAGGGCCACTGCACATACCTATGCAGGTGCAGCTGCCATGAGGTCTATAGGGCTACTGCATATACCTATGCGGGTATAACCGCTATGAGATCTTATTATGCGGGTGCAGTCGCCATGAGGTTCGCACATATATATATATGTGTGTGTGTGTGTGTGTGTGGGTGCAACTATGAGGTCTATTAGGCCACTGCACATTCGATGAGACCTTTGTGGTCATTACCAGACCTTCGAGTCACTGTTAGACCTTTGTGGTCACTGATTTTTGTTATCCAGTATCGAGATTTTGTCTTCTGAGTATAAGTAAAGTAAAACAAATGTTATGCTTCAAACTAAAAGTAAGGTTCACTGAAGAAATGTGAAAGTGTAATAAATTTGTATATTGGTGAAAGCATGTTTTACATCATTATGATTGGCATGCCATATATATATGGTTTTAGAGGATATTAATATATGAAAATGAGATGGTTATACAATGATTATGGAAGTTATGGATGTAAAGCATATTGTAGATACCTATTTGGTCTGGGTAAAATATTTGTTAAAATAATAATAATTGAACTAATTGATCCATTCCAGTACAACCCATTACAATTTGCCTCAACCATTTACATTCATTATATAGATGTGCAGAATAATTTCAATTTTATCTTTTTTTATACATGTATAAGCTCTAATTCTTTAAGTACAGTCTAATTTTTAATCAAGTGTAAAACCTATATTTTATTAAGTTCAATTGGGATTGGAGACCATTTTATCTCTATGATTAAACAAGTTTTAAGCCTAATGTTTTTACCATTAAATGGACATAGTTTCCAATTTTAGGTGCCCTGGTTAAACGGGTTTAAAGCCCAATTTTTTTTATGTTGTCTAGATATGCTTTAAATCGAAATTTTGTCAATTAGGCTTAAAGGCCCAGTACATGATAAACTGAGTATATTTTACATTTGCAAATAAACACAAGAATACATAAAAAAAAAAGTAATAAACAAAATAAATCAATGGTCTAGCCAAGCCCAATGGGTGTACAAGTGGCATACAAATATATAAATAAAATACTAAATAATTGATTGCTTTCTGAGGCAGACGGCTGTAGAAGGCTGCCAAAATCATGGCCTCCTACAAACCTATGGTATAAAATTGTTAGAACAACATTTAAAGAACTGGACCTCCGACAACAAAATTACCTAATTTTAAAAATCTGAATGTAAGTGGACTTTGATAAAAGGGAGAGATTTTTTTCCCTACTGTAGACTGTATATGGATAGTAAATGAGCCTTTTTATAAGGGAGGTCAATTTTAGGAAAAGATAAGGTTTTTTTTGGCTGGGGAAAAAAGAAAGCTTTGGTGCGAGCAAATGAGAATTTGGGGATACTAGAATCCGAAGTTGTTCTTGAGGACTTCAAAATAGGTACTAATCCAATTAGCCCAGGAAATAGAAGTGAACTGCTAAATCTTTTATAAGGCCTAGTATTGGATCCTCTTAAATGAATATCAACTATTAGTATTAATAACATTCACTACTATGTTCTAGAAATGCTTTAAATTATTTAAATCTTTATTTTTGATTTTTTTGTGCCCTCAGATCTGCATTTATATGAGGTTATGTTTTTATTTAAGTTCATCAGCGTCCCTAAGAACATGAACACCTATGCAACCTAAAATCACGTATAATATCTGTACATAAAAATGGTTCCACATTACATAAAGTGTGTTGAAATTCTTAAAGGGGCAAACTACCAAATAAAAACATAATGGTATTCATAGATTTCCACTTTATCATAGGGCACTTCCTTTCTTTATATATATATATATGTAAAATTTCAAAATGAAAGGTGAACAAAACCTTTTTTTTTTTGCTTGTTAAAAATATATGTACAACATTGATTAAGATGATTTAATAAAATAAAGGAAAGAATTGAATTTGATTAGGTGTCTAAGTTTACTGTTAAGCTACGGTAAATGAACAAATGGCATGGAGATTCAAAAATAGACACCTATAGGTATAAAACTCCAAGTTCAGTATAGTATGCGGAACATAATAATATTAAAATATCCATTTCAATAAATTTGAATAAAGAAGCTTATGTACCTAGCTAAAAAGAAATTTTAGGAATCCAACCAATAAATAAAGCCAATAGGGATCCTAAAATTAATAAAGGAATATATATGAATATGCATTATTAATGAATTTCTAGTGCAGAAGTTAAAATATTAAACCCTTCTCAAAGAAACAAAAAAACCAATGATAAAAAAAAGAGTTAAAATATTAAATCTACCACATACAGATCTCAAATTAAAATATATTAAATAAGAATAAGAATACATTAATAAAGATAAAAATAGATTCAAGCAAAACTACAGTAATAGAGGGTTAAAAGTAAACATAAGTCTTGACCAGATAACATACGAATAAAACTGAAACATTTAGGCAATAAATTTTTTAATATCTAGAATTTTAAACATATAGGAAATCCTATACAGAAAAGTCATAATGCAACATTTTCAACCAGAAGTCATTATAGTCAGCATAGAAATAAAAAATGCATATGGAAAGAAAATATTTTTACTAAAGGCATGCCAAAAAATAATTCGGTAGGAATAAAAGAGCAAGAGAGAAACAATTTTAATAGAAAATCTCCTTTCTTTTTTTTTTCTAAAAAAAAGAGCAAAAAATAAAAGAAAAATAAATGGCCAAAAAAAATTTTTTTACTCGAAAATTTTATGTTACACTCAAATGAATAAAAAAAAAGTATCAGTTCCACAATATATCAAGGATTGCTAACTAGGCAAATAGCTAATAATGAGGTATTTATAAATAAAAACATATAAAAAAATCCTTTTTTCAAAAAAAAAGAAAGGGAATAAATTTTTACAGATTCAAAAAAATCCATAGAACATCTTCCTTCAAAGCATTAATAGAAACCTTTATCATCGCCTAACCTAGATTCATGGATAAAAGGAAATATTATCAGAAAAAGGGTGTGATTAATCAATAGAAAATATAAAGATAACAAAAAAAATCCTTATCAGATCCAAAATAATTTGTATGAAGATAGCCTATCATTGATAAGTTTTCACCCATAATATAACATATAAATGCGGTTAATAAGGGTAGTGACCTTAGGCATAAGTGTGTTGCATGAAGAAAAACACAGATGAGAAAAATGGGATATTACATATAAACAAAATAAACAACAAAGCAAAGATTATGAAAAAGGAAAATATAAGGTAGTATCAGATAAAGAAATAAAATGGAAGAAGAATAGGAGCAACGGTAGAGACTGGAAAGAAAGATAAAGAGATAATGGTGGATAGATAAGCATGTGGCGGAAGTGGTGGTTGAAAGGAGAGAAATAGGGAATAATGAATAGGGCAATAGGGGGCGACAGACCAAAGAGAGAGAGAGAGAGAGAGAGAGAGAGAGAGAGAAATATCTGAGTGCAAAGTGGCTAAAATACCCTTTCCTTTTATAAGCATAAAAAATTCCAGAAGGGGGCATCACTATCTTTGCGCAATGGGTGCCATCCTAATAACTCGAAAAGTCAAGGATCAGTCAAGTAATTTTCATTATTAGAAAAAGAAAACTCATTAAAATATCATTTTAGCCTAAAAAATTGTTCCTAAATTATGCTTATAGGTGTAAGATATTCTGGAGTTAATTTAAACACCCAAATAATTTTTTTTTAAAAAAAGCAATATATATATCATCAATTACATGAAAATTCCTTCAATAAAATATTTAAACATTTAAATATCAATCTTTAATTTACTTATACAATTTGAAGATTTAAATTTGCAAATTATTAATAATAAAAATTGCTCTACTATTTCCAAAATTATGATTAAATGAATCGATTTTTCTTTGAGATTCAGACAAAAAATTCTCTTCTTAATGGAATGACTTATGAAATTTATTTTCTTATTATTAATAAATTTTAGTTTGATTTTTATGTCTCGTCGTAATATATTGATGTATAGTATTTTTCTTTCATAAAATTTGATGTTAAATGGATGATAAAAGTGAAATAAATTATGAAATTCATGATAATCAAAGTTGACTTAAAATTGATCTAAACAAAATTTACATAATAGGCAACTATTTATTGTTAAAAAAAATATATATCCATTTTTTAACTAGAAATTTTTGGTTAAATTGTCATGAAATAATCTGGCACCCCACCCCCCCAAATTATTAATTCATAATAATGACAATAAATTTTGTTAAATTATTAAAACAAATAAATTGATATTAACTTAATTATTTAATAGAAAATTAAATTTTTATTAGATAGATGGAAAATAGTGTTATGTCAAAGCTCATTGACTCGATTTAACAAATTTTATAAAATAAGAGTTTTATGAGTTACATGAATTGTTTTAAAAGAATATGTATCATAAAATCATAAATTTGTACAGGAACTCAAATGTTATTTATCGTTAGGGTAGTGATGACGCAAAAATCTTAATGGACATCAATATCAAAAAATAAAAATAATAAATTATCCGAGTCAGTATTAATTATTTTTATTTTTTATTTTTTTATTCATAAGAATAGTTATATTTTCAATCTTAAAAAAAATCAGTATCAATTTGATATGAATCATGGTTAGTATTAACCAATGATAAGTAAAATTAGGAGTGATAAATAGAAGTATATCATATAATAACATTACCTAAATAGGGATGATGTGGGGTGCTTAACACATTCCTCACTTGTAAAATGAACCCTGAACGTGGTAAAATATAGACTACTATCTGATGTCTAATTACATCCCTTTAAATTGGTGGCGACTTATAATTTTCTATCAAAAAGAGGGTCGGCTACACATATATATATGTTAGGAGTAACAAACATACATATAAAGTGTCTATTCATGCTTACATGAATAATGTTAAGTCATAAAAGC
>CANXYI010954134.1:0-11985 GCA_948208565.1 Hura crepitans | reverse complement strand
GTATTTTCAGTCAATTTAATCATTTAGTGATTTGACATCAATAAGGTCTATACATTAATTTAATAGGCTTGACTAGATAGACTACACTTAAAGACACTAGACTAAGAGGGAACTAAAAAGGTGTGCAGTGGCCTATATTCTAGACCCCAACCACTGCACTGACCCAATCTGATAGCAGGGATCAATTCACTTGAACCTTCTAATACCAGATAGTGGATTGCTAGGATTAGTCCATAGTCCTCTTAATATCCCAAACAAATTAACAACAAGTCACTCTATGGATAGTAGGGGCTAGTTCGTAGACCTCCCAATATCTAAATAATCAATATCAAATATCTAGCAGTTGCTAAACCCTAGTTGTCCAGTCAACCCATCTAGTGGGTGTCTAACTAATGGGCCATCTATCTTTATTTAATGTCCATTTATTTACTAATCATCATTTTATAATATTTATAATCCATTAATAGTTAGTTATGAATTTATTTTGACGATTGAAAGTTGACCTAGACAGTTATAAGTCATTTTTGGTCCTACCGGACAGTTACAGGCTTATTTTTCTTAGCCAATTTAGGTCACTTTTTTAGGCATATTTAGGTCCACTTTAAGTCTAATCTAGGTCATTGTATTAAGTCCAATTTTGTCCAAGTCCAAAGCCATTTCTAGTGCATAAGTCATTAAGTCATTTTTCATAGACAGTTATTAGTCATTTTAGCATTTTACATATATAGTTACAAGTCCATAACATGCCTTTTTCTTGGCATTTTTCCATGATATTTGCATCCATTATGACACATTGTGAAATGCCTAAAGCCATATCAATTGCACATCTCAATTGACCTTAAAAATGGCCTCAAATTATTTCCATACAAATTCTACAAGGTATCCTAATTTTAGGTCTAATTACATGCAATTTTAAGTTCTATTCTAGGTCAGTTTTACAACTCTATTTTAAACCATTTTCAAGTCACATTTTAGCTAAATTTCAACATTAATTCCTTACCACTATCTATTCATTTTCATGACATGCTACTCATACATTTTCATCTATCTCATGCCAATCTCACATCACACATTTCATGCTCAATATGCCATGCCATTCTCACACAAACACCATACCATAACATGCATATCATGCCTACCTTAACCCATATACCTTTCGGCCAAAGCTTGCTAATGGCCATATACATGCTTTTTTTATCATTCAATCATGCATACACATGTAATTGTATCATTCAAGCATACATATATACATACACACACACACACACATCACATATCATGCAACCTAAGCCTTGAAATGCCTTACAAATGCCTTAGCCATACCATAAACACATGCCTACAAGTATTTTTCCATTAAATTCACCACATATACATACAATTCTACCCCTAACATACCATTTCCCATCCAACACCTCATGCTACCATGCCATACACACACCTTGCAACCTAGGGCACCTCATGGCACCTCTCGACCAAAGTGAACCATCACCTTCCATTAATTCCTTTCACCAATTCATCACTCAAATCATTCAAACCACATACAAATAACATTAATACAAGCTTAATTCCTTAGTATATATACTTTAGCCATATAAACCTCAAGTTTTATATAACATTTCTACCTAAACGGTACCTAAATTAACCATGGCATGCCTTAAATGCATTAAATTCACGTACCTCGATAAATTTCAAGGCTTTTTCTACACTTTTAGCTTGTTAATTACCTTGTTGCACTCTACCATTACCTTGGCCTTCATACACATATATATAACTTAGAAAAAATCTTAAAAATTCTACAAGCCTCCAAATCAAAATCTAAAGACATAGTCACCCTTAGAAGAATGAGATCCCTTTATAAAAGAATAAAAATAAAGAAAACACACTTATAATTGAACTTGATCTTTCAATCTCCCTTTATGTATACTTAATGGTTTCTCAATTTTTCTTGAATTATATTGGTGTTTATGGTGCCATAACCCTATAAGAACTAATTGCTACATAATTAAACAAAATTTTGGTGATAATTGATGGATAAAAGGAGTTTAGAAAGCCATAGAAATAGTGGAGAAAAGAGGGAAGTGGCGTCAGGTGGAGGGAGAAGAAAAAGAAAGAAAAAAGTGAAGGGTAAGTGGACTTGGCTAAGTGGATGCTTAGGAGGAATGAGAGGGTATTTATAGTGGGCATAGATAGCTTGGGTGGTGACATGTGTAACCTGAGCTTCATGAAAACACTCAACTTCGACTGAAACTTAGAGAAATTTTAAAAATTCTCTAAGACCTCAAAAAATTATTGCATGAGTTTTAAAAATCCTCAATTTAGCCTATATAAGGCTTCGAAAAAACTCAAATTAATATTCCTTTTACATGACAGTTAACTAGTTTCTCAATTTGCATGAAAATATTAAAATTTAAGAAAATATAGTAAATAATTCACTAATAATCTTAGGGCAATTTTTGACCTTTAGTGTATGATATTTTCAAGTTTATTCGAGCACATCCTAGGTCATTCCCAACCCACTAGATTTTGACATAAAATAATTTATTAGTTCTGCTAAATCCTTAAATTATGTCATTTTCATCATTTTATGGCCTCTTAAAGTTTCATGACTAGTACGCCCTACCTCGGCCCTTATAAAGGTGACTCAGCACTCTAGGCACACTTTTTGACACCTCCGAAGCTTAGAGATACTGTTCATTGAGCCTCAACTCAAGGGTGTTAAACAACATGGGCTAGAAAAGGAAATAACTAGATGAAGTATGTTAAATGAATATAATGATCATAATATTTGTAAAATGGGAATTTGTGAGGAAGGAAAAAAAGAGAAAATAAAATGAAGAGATGAATGAATTAAATTAGTAAGGGAATAAATTAATCATATAGTTACCACCATTAGAGTGGATAGATGAATATGATTCATCATAAACTTTATGCATGTTAAGATAGAATATATGACATAAGTTCCTTAGAAATGACATCTATGAATGAAATGAATTAATTACAGCTATATACATATAATTAAAATGTAGAAGGAGACATAAATTAAAGAAATGAATATAGAGAAAGGAAAAGAATAAGTAAGAACTACCATAAATAAGAAAAAAGAAGAGATGCGAACATATTCTTAGAGAATATAGCAAAGTATAATATGTGAAAATATACTAAATTATCATCTAACACATAGCAAAAAAATGGACAGGAAGGAGAATAACACTACTACTTAATGAACAGTTAAATTAGGATAAAAGGTTAGAGTCATGGAAAGAATAGTTATGAAAAGATTATAAGTAACCAAGATAATGAAACTAAGACTTGATTTGATGGAATTATATCAAAGATGATTATTTACATAAAATAAAGATCTAATTTCCATAGTATTAGAATACACCACTAAGTAATTATGCTCAGTGTATTATCTTCTTTGCTAATATATAGGTAATAGTTAAAGAGGGCGGAGTGATGGATCGAGTCACAGCATTAGCTGAAATAGCTTATTGAAGCATAAGTAAGATGAGTCCATGACAAGCATTATTTGCATGTTGAATGTGTAATGATTGCTATTTTTAGGATTTTATGTGCATGACAGTGTAGTAAGGCTATCAGATATATATTACTAGATATAAATAGATAAATATGAGCCTTTGTTGTACTAGGCCCAATTGGGTTTAAAATTGAACAATATATTAGTTGTTTAATAAATATAATAACATTTCTTATCAAGTTAAATGAGTTAAGGGTGAGAGTAGGATTAAGATAAGTAACTTCCTAGGAAGTGGCATTTATGGAATTATATGTTGAAGTTTTATGTGTAATCATATTTTAGTAACTTTTATGTGAGGAAATTAATTATGGACATGGTGTGTAACACCTAAGAAATAAGGTTTAATGAACAGTACTTCTTGAGGCATGAATAGTGTCTCCTAGGGACTTAAGGCACCCTATGGTGGCCAAAGGGGAAAGTACTAATCATATAACTTTGACGGGCCATTAAATGATGAAAATGAAATAATTAAAATTTTTAGTAGAACCAATAAATCAATTTAGTCTGAAAATGAGTGAATAGTGACTTTAGTTGGCACTATGCCGAGAGAGTTTCGGGATGTGCCTAGATGGACTAAAAAATACCATACTCTAAAGGTAAAAAATTCTAAAGAATCTAATGGTGAAGAAATTATAATTTTCTAAGGTCATTTAATATCTATTCAAAATTTCATAATTACACGAGTGAACAGTTGACCTAGTCCCCTTTGAAGTCTTCAACTAAGATTTTAGAGGGCCCTTAATGAGCACTATTAAGAATTTTTTAGCTCTAAATGCATGAATTTTGAAGGCTTAGAATAATTAATTTGAATTTTTGAATCTTAAAATTAAAATTGTATTAAAATGGATTATTAGATCAACACATGGTGTAATCTTGGCCATCCAAATGTTTAATATAAAAGGGTAGACAAATATGGGTTGCCACATGTGCTAACCCATCTTCCTCCCCTTTCCTTTCCTTTGTGGCTAATGCCACCCCAAACCCTTATCCCTCTCTTTTTTTTCTTTCCTCCCATAATTCTAAGCTAATTTAGGCTCCGTGAACAATGCCATATGGTCTAAGAAGTGCACCTGAGGTGTCGAGTCACTTGCACGTGGATCGAGGTAGCGACATAGGTCGTAAAACTTCAAGAGGCCCTAAAATGATGAAAAAGGCAAAAAAAATTTAGCAGAATCAATAATTCTTCAAGCTGGAAGCTACCTATCGAGCAAAAAAAAATTTTTTCGAGTCGAGACTGACTTGGGATGATCCCAGGCGGACTAAAAAATAATAGACCTTGAAGCTATAAAATCACACTAAGTCTTATGTTGAAAGAATTTTTGGAATCGGAGGTTATTTGCAAAATCTCGTAATTTTTTTAGGTTCGCATGCAAATTAAGGTAGTTTGAAAACTACCATATCAATAGAATTTGGCCACAAAAATTTATGATTAAGTAAAGGGGATTAAAATAGGAATTTTAAAACAAACATTGTAATTTTTAGAGGTTTGAGTGAATTTCTATGAATTTTCAAAGTTTCCTAAAAAATCATGATGGTTTGGGAATTATCAAGATAAGGTTAAGGTGGAAAATGGGGCCCACAGTAGTGCCAAGTGTCATAGCCCACTTGCCAAATGGCAAATGGGCCATGACAAGTGGAATTCCACTTGTAAGAAATAAAAGCACATTTTCCATTCTCACTAGAATTATCGATGCCACTCTTATAGTATTCAGGCCATAAAAGTTTACTCCAATGTCCAAATAGGATGATTGGTCAAAATTTCCTCTAGATGTTGTGCACTAGTAGGAAAATGAATCATGCCAAAAGGAGTTGTCATGTGAGAGAAAAAAATCGAAAAAGGGGATAGAAACAGAACATTCCAAAACTATGTATATAAGGTGAGTTCTTAGCTGTATCTACACCATTTCTGGGACTTTTTAGTGATTCTTGATGCTAAATCATAGCTAAGACATGTGTGTGTGTGTGTGTGTATAATGCATTGGTGGCCATTGGATGGCAAATGGTGGCTCACAGAAGGAGAATAAAAGCACTATAGAAGATAGAACTGGCTAGGTAGCAAGAGTATGAATAGGATTGACACCTTTAAAGTGTCATGTAAGTGAATTTACAACCCTTTCTTCAAGGGTTTTGGGTGCCTAGGTTAGTAAAATTTGTGATATAGAGCTGGAATGTTGAATTAATGAGTGAATTCTTCTTGAGTAGTGATGAACAAGTGACTACCTAGCATGTTAGGAAGTGGGTTTTGAGAAGCTTGTCCGAAATAGCTTAATTTCCTTACTATTTTTGGGTGGATATGAATGCTTGTGATGTTTATACATAGGCTGGAATTTAATTTTAGTATTGTATGATATGTTAGAATGAAATTTATGGCCATTTGAGTTGTGAAAAAATTGGTGAATTATCCATTTGAAGTTGGTACCGAGGGCTACTCTTAGTGTATTGTATGTTTGTGGCAAGTGACCTATGATATTTTGCTTGAAATTGTGTATGATTGTGGCATGGCATGTGTTGTGGTTGAATTTTGATGCCAAGTAAAAGAGTAATGGGAATTTGAGTACACTTTCTTTTAGTACCTGAAAGTATACATTAGTGACATGGGTTGTGAGATAGCTTATAAAGATGTTAGTATGTGCCTAATGTTGGTTATGATTTTAGCCTCTAATAATCATAAACCTTAAAGGATGAACACAACATATGAACATAACAAAGAGCACTTAAAATATGCCTTGACTTGGCTAGAAAATCTTAGACCAAATTATATACCTAAAGCTTAAGACAATGACCAAAAAGGTGACTTCAAATAAACTTATAAATGGAACATTTCTTGTGCCTCTAAGAGGCTAGAATTGATTTACAATTTGGCCATGGATTTAGCCCAGTGACAGTGGCTTTATTGTCTAGGTTTTAACCATGGAATTGGCCTAGCATTAGTTGGCTTAATTGCCTAGACTTTGGCTATAGACTTAGACTAGACATAGTTGGCCTAGTGCCCAGTAAAATACCAAAAAGAACAGTGAAAACTGAATTGAAATTGGACTTAAAACAGTCCTAAAAAATTGACTCCCAAAAGTGGTCGAAATGACCTATAATTATCCAGTGGACCTCTACCTAAACCAAAAATGTCACTGGACTAGAAAGTATTAAGTTCTAAAGTGGAAATGCCATGATAAATCATACCATAAGACATCTTGATTTTTTATTATAACAAACCTAAACATTATTTCTGAATTTTTCATGGTAGAGCTAAAAAGTGGCTATACCAGTTTGAATAAAATTTTAAGCTATAAGATAATATTTTTATCTATCTATTTTTTAGACTTAAATATCATAAAAATAATTTTGGCTAATAAATCAAGTTAAATTGAGCTACTTGGCCCATTGTTTAGATACCCACTGGATGGGTTGATTGGTCAACTTAGGGTTTTGCAGTTGCTAGTTATTAGTGGCTGAAGAGGTCTACGAACTGATCTTCATTATGTCACCTAGTTCTTGATAGTTATTTTATTTGTGGTTGGGGAGGCCCATGGGCTGATCTTCATTATGCCACTCAGTTATTACTATTGTGTCTGGGGAGGCTACAACTGCTCTCTATTATGGCACACATGCTGGTGTAATGGCGTAAGTCAAAAATAGAGACCATTACACTGGTTATTATCCCTCTAGATCCAGTGTTTTAAAGTGTCATCTTCATAGTCGAGCTAGAGAATTAACTCAAATAAATAATCAGACTGATTATAAATAGAAAGATTAAGTATAATGGAATAGTGTTGCCTCAGTTTTGATAACTTGCCAGTTAAAGGGCATTCTAGACATTTTGCACAGATGTGCCAGATCAATTTAAATAAGTATCTTAAGCAAATATATATACACATAAGGCAAAAAGACTACCTCAAGGTATATAAATACCTTAGAGAGAAAAAGTTAAGTAGATATGAATAACTCCTTCAGAAGAAGTAACAAAAATACATTACAAAGGTATTTTGGTAATTTTCCCCTTTTAAGACAAACTAAGTAATCATTCTAAGTTGCAGGTACTAAGCAATAGTCCTCACTTTAAATTATTTATTTAAGTCAAAAATGATATTTCTAAACTAGATAAATACCTTAGGGGTATTTCAATAATTTAGCACCCTAGTGAATATTTGAATTATTTAATGAAGTAAAAATTATACTTTCATCTATATAAGTAAGTTAATAAGATTACAACATGATTAAACGGCTTTAAATTCACCACTGAGTATCTCATATACTTAGCATACCAATTTTGGTGTGTAGATACACTACAGCCAGACCTACCTCGTGAAGCGTGATGATAGCAGTCTAGAGAATCTAGGTGAAGACTTTGGATGAATGAATGTATATTTAGATATTCACATACTGATGTAGGAATCGGGTAGGAAATGTATTTAAGCTTTAGAAATGTAATGTAATCAAAAGATTATGACTTGTTGATGTAAATTAAGTATTTTTATGTGTCCTTTGGTGAATGAATATGTATGTATGATGTTATGTTGATGTGCACTTGAGGCTCTATATTTTTGTATAGTTCTATTTATGGCCTAAGGCCTGAGCTTATTATGTGTTAAATGATGATGATAGGCTGAAATTAGGGGATCAGATGGGTCCAGGTGTTGTGAATGGGTTATAGAAGTGTTTAACAGGATTGTTTAAATTTTGGGATAAGACTTGGGCAGCCGTTATGATGCCGAATTTTTAGGTAATACCTAAGTATGATTATATTGCCTCTAAAATGACTAGGTTAGATTTTTTCCAACCTAAATGGACTATAAGAACTGATAAAAGTTATTGTGGAGTGAAATAGCTTGATTTAGATAGAAGTTGGTAAAAGTTAAACGAATGACCATTGGGGAAATTTTAGGATCGGTGACCTAGCAGGAAGTGCGCTGCTTATTGGATTTCTTTAGGAATCCAATAGGAGGTGTCACATTTGGTGGTATTAGAGCAAAGGTTTAATGTTCCTTAGTAAAGTACATGGATATCAAAGAGTTAAGTTTTAATTCCTCTAAATTGTTATAATGTCTGATGCTACAAAAAGAAAGTCTTCTATGTTATAGAAACGATTGGTCTAGTTACCTGAAGGAGGGCTATAGAATCAAGTGGTTTGACAGCCATAGTATATAGAGTGTAAGTCCTGTATTAGTATCTGAACCCAATTAACAGCTAGAGTCAGGAGTGACAGACTAATAACAGACAGGAGGAACCCTGCCTTAGTATGGTGAAAAGTAGCACATGAAAAGATCTTACCAAATTTCTAGAGTATGTTGAGAAAATTATTTTCAATTACACATATACAAAATATAAAAGCTTCCTTATAAGATTGAATGTAAAGGTAAGGATACAGATAGTTAAACCTTAGAAAAAGGGAGTTGGCAGTATCAGTATTAGTTATATGTGATAAGAAGAAATGGTACCAGTAAGGAGAGACCTCTTTTAGAGAAAGAGGCAGAGCACTGTGGGATAGCCCAGTGCAGTACTAGATTAGAAGGACAAGGAGAGAAGGTCAGTTACAGGCATAGTTTTAGTCTAGGTCCCAGTATCAGAGAGGGTACCAAGAGTAGATTGCCCAGGTGTTATTATTGTTAGAAAAGGCATTGGGAATAGTGCAAAAAAGGCAAGTGAGAAGAATGTCTCTAATGGGATGTTAGAGGCCACCACAGAAAGAGTGTCCTTAGGACAAATAGAGGGTGCTCAAACACAAACATCTAATGTTAACCCCTAAAGTAGGGGTCAGAACTACACTAAAGGAGAGTAGTCTAGTGTTAGTCAGGGTGTTAGAATTAAGGCTCGTGCTTTTGCCAGGCAGTGTATATTGAGACTAAAAAAGTGGCCGTAGCACCAAATGGCATGACTGATATGTTGTTATGTAATGATTCAGTCTTGGCTTTGATAAATCTTGATTTAATACCTTTATGTACATGTATTACCCAGTACAGAATAGGCAAGTAGGGCCTGAGCCAGTGAGATAAACATTGAAGTTAATAGCCCTATAAGGCATTGGGTGATTATGAAAGGTGTATCAAAGATGCCTCTGGTGATTTAGGGGCATAGATTGTTATGTGTTTGACTAAGTTGTATTTCCTTGTATAGAGGTGCCTCTAAGATGGATTGGCTTTTTAAGTGTTAGGTTATGACTAAGGGTAACCATTGAAAGTTAACCCTCCAGACTATATGAAGACTGTTAGAGACAGTGAAGGGTGAGAGAACTCTCCGGAATAATTTATCCTTGTTATCAAAATATAATAACTCCTTTGGGAGGATAGAGGCAAGTTTGGCCTCTGGTACTGATCAGATTAATTTAATGCTAATCTAGTATGCTTATTAGTTAAAATTTGGTTCTCTAATAAATTTTTATTAAACTACCAGGGTTATCATTTCAGAGGGAATTTGATTCTAAAGTAGTGCTATACAAGTATTGCTCCAGTATTTAGTGCTCTTTAAAGGAGGACATTTATTAAAATAAAAGCACTGATAATATAGTTGTGAGAGCTATGTGATAAAAGTCTTATCAGAATCAATATAATTTTTCAGTGTGTGTCAAAGCTGTCTATGAGAAAGAAAGATAGGTCACTTAGGTTGTGCATTGCCTTAAAGGTATTAGTATATAGTGATTGTATAGGATGAATATCCTTTGTTCGGCTAGACGATCTCTTTATCTTGGAGAGAGGCCTATCCTTTGTCTTTTAAAGTTGATATGAGATCTAGATATTATTAGCTGAGGAAGTAAGGAAGCTGATATTACTAAGATTACTTTCAGGATATAGTATAGACATTATGAGTCTTTGGTAATGACATTGGGGCTCATTAATGCCCTAGTAATTTTATGGATTGCCATGAAAAAATCTTTTAAATTTTATGTGAGCCAGTGGTAAGGTGTTCTTGGATGACCTTTTGGTGCATTTTAAGAACTAGAAAGAGTATGAACAACATCTGCAGGTTGTGATACAGACCTTAGAAGAAAAAGGGTTGTATGCTTAACTTAATAAGCATGAATTAGGCCAATGAAGTTTTTCTATAAGCCACCTAGTTTTAATAGAGAAAGTTAGAATTGGCTCTAGTAAAAGTAAGGCAGTGTTGGAATTAAAACCCTCTGGGAATGTAACTAAGATGAAAAAAAACTTTCTAGGCTTAGTTCAGGTTATAGAGGGCTTGCACGAGGACTTCCATCATTGTTACTCTTATGGTTAGACTAATTAGAAAAGAGGTGAGGATTGTATGGAATAATTAGTGCCAAGATAGTTTTGCTAAGTTAAAATAGAGGTTGACAAATGTTCCTATCCTGATTCGACTTGAACAGGGTAAGGACCTTGCTATGTGTAGGAATGCTTTATTAAATAAATTATTAGTGTTAATACTAGATGAAAAGGTTGTGGCTTATGCTTTCAGATAGTCAAAGCCATAAGAAAAGGGTTATCCTACCCCTAGTTTGGGGCAAGTTATTGAGACAAATGATGGCATTATCAGTATAAGAATTTGTATAAGTATAGATTATCGGAGGTTGAAATATTCCTTTGTTTAAGAAAAAGGGACCTGAAATAGAGAAGCTAGATAGAGTTGATTTAGGATTTTAATTACTTGATTGAGTATCTACTAGTGAAAGCTATTGTGATAGTAAAGGCTAAGTATAGGGAAATTTATGGTGTCCTCAAGAGATTATGAATGTCATGTTACCAGTTATTTCAGAAGAGGCACTAATGGCTAAATTGTAAGTAACGTCAGGTTTTAAATAGCAAATCAAAGAGAATCAGATGAGAGACAAATAGATGGTTTAGATAACTAGCAAAGTTAAAGAGGGGAAGACCTTAGGGTCTCAATTAATAGTAAGTGAGTAGTGGACTTATCATAATAGATTGTGTACATTTTGTACAGAGGATCTAGGTTATGGATGCTTAAGGAAATACATGAGCCCCTTGATCCCAAGCGTTCTGGGAGGGAAAAAAATTTGCTTGGGAATTTTACTTATTAATGGCTTGGCATGAAAAGAAGTGTGGTAGAGTATACTACCCAGTATTTGTCATGCCAGTAGGTTAAAGCTGAGCATTAAAACCCTCTGAGTTATTATACCCTACAGCTAAACTAGAGTGTTAATAGGAAAAGCTAACTCTGAGCTTTGTAATGAGTTCACTAGTGAGTAGATAAATGCAGTAGTGCCTGAATAATTGTTGATAGATAGTCAAGATAGTTTAAGTTAGTCGGGTAGGATGGGTTAATTTGTAAACAGTTTAGCTAGACTATATAGTGATAAGACCATCAGATTTCATGACGTGCCAGTGATTGTCATGTAGACAGAGATCTTTGTTTTACTTTTAGATTTTGGAAGAAGCTGTAAGTAGCTTTAGGCACCAGACTAGCTCAACACCTAGTTTATTATCCTCAGTTTAATGGACAATCAGAGCAGGTGATATAGATATCTGATCGCATGTTGTGAG
>CANXYI010953900.1:0-13327 GCA_948208565.1 Hura crepitans | reverse complement strand
AAATTAGGCTAACCCAATTAAAGCCTAAATCCAATACAAAATATAAAAATAACATTCAAAATTTGAAAATTTAAAATTTTCTTCTAAGGTGGCTATTGATTAGGTTACCAGCTATATCCTATAAGACCCATTTAAAATCAGAGCTTGGTTAGTAAAACATTCATTCCCTAGATAATGCAAAAACCTAACCTCAAAACTTGGAGGCATTTAAAAAGGGAAAGATTTTGGATAGAAAAATGGATTTTGTACCATACTTTACATTGTACACTCACAATGATTTTTCCATTATAAAAGCCAAGTCAACCACATCATTTACACAAACAAAAAAAGAGAATAGGAGTGGTTTGTGAGAAGTAGAAGGGAATATTCAATACTTGAAGTATAGTGGCTTGAAATCTTTATAACAAATATAATTTTCTATAATGAGAAACACATTGGTGGTTCTTGTGTTCACTTAAGAAGGTCAATATTGATTTTTTTAAATGAATACAAACAGAGTTGTTATTTGTGATATTCACTAATATGTTTCTAAAACATTTTATTTATCTTTATGTTACTTTCTTTCATTTTTGCCCTCATAACTCTTTCTCATATCATATCCTTTTTATCTACAGTCTACCAATATCCCTAATTGTAATAACATGAACAATTATGCAGTCTCAAATCAATAATAGTTTTTGTAAGGTGTAGTATCTTAAGGAATTAGTTATTACATAAATATGTGCATATTACACTATTGGTGGAGTAAACTAATAAATAAAATGAATAAAATGTGATCATAGGGTCCCCTTCATCCTCGAGCAAAAGAAAAAAAAGAAAAAAAAGGATTATTTAAATGGTCTATAGTTATAAAATTCTTTTAAAAAGTATCTTCTTATTTGTTTGTAAATAAAAAATAATGATAATTTTTAAAAACTTCTCGAGATAGAAAACATAGAATAATTATATCAAATAAAAGTATCCATTTGTCCAAAACCTAACCTAGAGATAAGAATAAAAGGGTAACTAAATTTTGGCACATGAGAAAGAGTTAGAGAGTAAATATGTGCATGAACAAAAACATTAACAAATAAATAGGTTAAAAAATGAAGACTTCTAAGATCTTTAGTTAATACTAATAAAAAATGTATATGAAAACCATAAAAGGACCAAAATAATAAACTAAGTAAAAATAAGATTAGATCCAAGTACAAAGCACAAGCAGAAAATTGAATATAAGTAGAAGCTAATGAAGTTAAATCTTGAAACAAGGAAAAAATGGAAGGTTTCAAATTTCAAATATCATAAGATGTCGTAAGAAGTAGGTAAAAAAAACATAGAAATCCAAAATGATAAAAAAATAAATAAGGATAGATCTAAGATGAGCAAAGGGACTTGTAGGAGATTCAAATCCAAAAAGAATATATTTGAAATAGAAAACAAAGTTCTAAAGAAACCAAAGTAGTTTTCCTTTTTATCGACTTAAAAATATCTTTAAAAAAAAACAAAAAAGGTTTTTTTAATAAAAATGACAGATAAAAAATGGCATCCTCTAGTAATAGAAATCACTCAACTAGAAATGATATCAATGCAACCCAGATTAATGTATGACCAAAAATTAAACAATCTTTGCTTTTTCAAAAATTAAGGTCTTTGTTCTTCTAACCCTTTTTAAGGACCCCAAAAATAAAACATAAATAATGACATAAAGAAAAAAAGGATTTTCAACAAACCTAGTAAAAGGGGATTTTTTTTTTTTTTACAATTTTGAAATAAAAGAGGGAAAATTGGTGGAATATCTTCCATAAAAATCCAAAAATCCTAGCTTAGATCTTGATCTCTTATAAAGAAAATAAGAAAAAGTAGTTAAAACCAAAAAAAAAAAAAAGAATAACACCAACTAAAAAATTGAAGAGATTACTTAACATAGGTGCCCAAAGTCAAGAGTAGAGAAAAAAGGAGATGGTAGAAAAGAGAAAGGCAATGAGATGGTTTCGAGGGAAATAGTGGAAGAGAGGTAGATAGCAAAGAGAGAAAGAGATAATAAAATAGAGATAGTGGTGAGAAAGGAAATAAGAGGATAGTGAGGAGGAAGAAAAAGATGGTAATAGATAAGGAGAGATAAAAAGAAAATAGATGTAAGAGAGAGACAAAATGAGAGGGATGATAGAGAAAAAAAGTAAGAGGCAATGATAAATAGGAAGAGACGATAAAGATAGGAAAGATTAGGAGAGAGAACAATAAAATATAAGAATTGATGATTTTCTATTAGCTTTGTGATGGAATAGAATATTTTAGAAAGGGAAATTTCGATCTTTCCTCTCTCGGGTGTGTTTTAAAATACTAAAAATAGGGGAATAGATGGGAAATTAGCCATAAGCACACATCCTAACTTATTCAATGAAGCATCACTATAAATCATGAACTTACTCCCTAATACCGAATAAACTAGAATTGGAGCCTTAGTTAACATACTCTTTAACTTATCAAAGCTCTCTTAACATTTTTTTCATCCCAAATGAACTTGGCATTCTTCTTCAAAAGACAAGTCATAGGGGCGGCAATAAGAGAAAACCCCTTAACAAACCTTCTATAATAGCTAGTAAAACCTAAGAAACTTCTAATCTCTGTAGTGTTCCTGGGTGGCTTCTACTATATAATGACATCAATTTTATTATGATCCACTCTAATTCCATCTGCAGATTTTATATGACCCAAAAAAGGTACCTCTTCTAAATAAAACTCACACTTGTTGAGTTTGGCAAAGATCTTCTCATCTTTTAACTTCTATAGAACAATTCTCAAATTCTTTTCGTGTTTTTCTCAGTTATTTGAATACACAAGAATTTCATCAATGAAAACCACCATAAACTAATCTAAGAATAGCTAAAAGATATAGTTCATAATATCTATGAATATTGCTGGATCATTAGTAAGCCTAAATGGCATTACCAAAAACTCATAATGGCCATATCTTATTTTGAAGGCTATCTTATGTATGTTCGCTTCCTTTACTCTTAGCTGTTAATACCCCAATCTCAAATCTATCTTAGAAAAGACACTTGCCCCTCTGAGCTAATAAAAAAGGTCATCAATATGAGGTAATGGATACTTGTTCTTGATAGTGAACTTATTTAGTTGTTTGTAATCTACATATAGCCTTAAGGAGCCATCTTTCTTCTTAATAAAAAGAATTAGTGCTCCCTAAAGTGACATATTAGGTCTAATGAAACCCTTATCCAATAGCTTTTTCTACTATAACTTTAGTTCTTTCAACTCCATAAGAGCTATTTTGTATGGAGGTATATAAACTGGCACTGTCCTTGGCAACAAATCAATCCTAAATTCAAGTTCTCACTTTTATGGTAAATCTAGTAAAATGGGGAAACATCCTCAAACTTTGATATAACATGTATCTTTCTTGCATCGAGTTTTTCTTTTTTAGAGTTAATCACATGAGCCAAAATGCTTAACAACCGTTCTTTATCATATTTCTTGCCACAACTATAGAAATCACATTACTAATTACTATCACTTCTGTCCTATCATTAGGTTTAAGTGTAATCCACTTCATTCTACAATCCACAACTGTGTGATAGTTAGATAACTAATATATGCCCAAGATCAAATAGAACTCATTGAAGGGTATTTCAATGAGATCGACTAAAAAAACATATCCTTGTATTGATAAAGGACGTCTTTATATACTTTATTCACAACCACACGCTATTCTATTAGGTTGCTAATCATAATATCTATATCAAGTTCTTCTGACACTAACCCTTAATCTAAAGCCCATGTAGTGTAGATATAAGAATGTGTAGACCCTGGATCTATCAGTGCTAAAGTAGGTAAATCAAAGAGTTTGAAAGTACTCGCTATAACATTCAGTGAATTTGTATCCTCCTTGGCTCAAATGGCATACTCTCTGACTTGTTCCTCTAACTAACCCTAACTTGGTCTCCTATATCTTACTTCTAAGCCAATTCTATTGGTTTTGATAGATAATCTCTTAACATGTGGCCTTTTAAGCCATATCCCTAGCATGCTTTTGTCATGGTCTTCTAACATGTACCCTTATGCCTCCTACTGCAATGCACATATTAAGGTGTCTGTATACTCTTGACTATAGATGCTGGTGCACTAGCAATAGATGTTTGCTATTTAGATTTTGGTTGAGATTTAAGAAATGATTTTGAGATCGATCTTATCTCTACCCATATTGTGGTCTAGACTGCCCACTCTTATGCTTCTTCTCTAATGTAGGGGCTAAACTAGCTTGTCCCTAGCCAAAAGACCTTTTCTTCTGAAAACTATTTCTTTTTTCCTTCATCTTTTAAATCTCATCTATTATGTGGTAGGCTGTAACTAAGGTAGTAAAGTCCCTAATATTCATAGGTGCTACTTGTATCATGACTTAAAGTTTGAGTCCCTTCTCGAACTACTTGCATCGGTCCTCCTTAGTAGCAACTACTTCCTTGGCATATCTACTCAATCTTGCAAATTCTTTCTCATATTCAGATATCTTTTTTTGCTTTTGTCTCAGATCCATAAACTCCTACCTCTTTTTATCTAAATAGTGGTTAATGATATACTTTTTCTTGAACTCTTTTAAGAAAAAATCCTAAGTTAGGTCTTTGCCTTGTGCTCTGTAATGGTTTCTCACTATTTAAATGCCTAATTAACTAGCAAAGATGTAGCACAAACAACATACTCTTTAGGTGTACACCTCATCTGATGCATGATTCATAAGGTTCTATCTAACCAATACTCAACTCTATGGGACCCATCCTGCTCCTCCCTTTTAAAATTCTTAGCTCCATTTTTCTTAAGTCTCTTAAGATAAGTTTTTTTTTTTTTTGTAGAAACTGAGGTTATAGTTGAACTAGAGGTGGTGGTGCCGAATGAACTATAGCAATAATAAATGCTTACTTCACTGATTCCATTATCTATTCAAACTAAATAGGCTATATTTAAGGTCCTTGTGTTGCTTTCCTTGCATCACTAGAGGTTATAGACTCGGCCCTGATAGCCTATTGTGTAATAATAGTCAGAGCATGGCTCTCGACTTCCTCATCATCTTTAGGTGTATTTTGACTCATCTTCAATTTATAAAAAAAGAAAGAAAATTATAAGCTTCAATACATATAATTATATGGTGTACGCCTTTTAGATCTTATGGGTTTCTTATGTAATCTATATATATATATTTAGGAACGCCTAAATTAGAGCTCTAATACCACCAATTATGAGATCTCTTACTAGGTCCAACCACCGATCTTTAGTGCAGAGCAACACACAAACCGATATCGAAATACTTATAAGGAAAACCTTTATTTATTAAAAACCTTTTTATTGAGATTTAGAACATACTTTGCATGCATATAGTTATAAAAATACATATTTTCAAAAACTAGTTACAAGATATATTATTGGGGTTCTCGTACCAAAATTTCGATAGCATAACAGCTATACTAGATGTAGACACTGGGTTTCTAGAGCTCCCATATTCTGATTGCCTAATGATGATGAAAAGATAAAAAAATCCTGATAAATAGGGATATTAGAATTTAGTTCAAAGATCTCAAGTTTTCGTTAAAAATTTTCCTTCAAGTTTTTGCCTGACACGAAAAACTCATGGTGCGACTCAAAATGCAAGAAAAATAGGTGTCTATGGTGGATTGAAGGCTTAGGCCTAACACTAATGCCAAGGGGGGTGCAGGGGGTGAAGTCCCCCACAGTATGGATTTAAAAAAAAATCAGAGTTTGAAAAATGGCCATTTCCACAAAGAAAATGGTCATTTACATCGAAATGATCATTATAAAGGGGGAAAAAAACCATTTTCACCACCAAAATGGCCTTTTTTTTACCTTGGGATTTATGAATAAATTCATGAAAATGACCGTTTTGCTTACCAAAATGGCTATTTTTGCTGAACTGACCATTACAAAGGGAAAAATGGCTATTTTCACCTCTAAAACGGCCCTTTTTTGCCTTGGGATTCGTGTATAAATACTAAAAGTTGATTTTCTAAAAGGGAGGATTTTTTCTAATATACGCACAGTAAAACTCAAAAAAGGCTTTCCAAACACCGTTTTCATATTTCCTGAAGGTTTTTTGCACAATTTTTCAACCTTTTTGAGATCTTTTCTGAAGGCAAATATACATGGTGGGTCGACCAACCTTTCACCTATTTCTTTTATTTTTCTTTCTTTCTCTTTTATCCATCTACTAGTTAGATGTGATAATTTATTATTTGCACATTATTTTTGTTATAATTATTTGATTATTTATTTTATTTTATTTCTATTCATCTTTCTATTCTACTTCGCATACTAACATCTTAATTTTATTGTGATGCAAGCTATTTGATTTATTGGGACCTAATTATCCTTTCTTTCTATCATCTCATTAAACCTTAGTGAAGTAGTCTTTTACCATCCCTTTATTTTTATTTCTTTCTTATTGATATTATTTTTATTTTTTGCTCTTTATTTTCTTCTGCTTACTCTCTTTATTATTGTTCATTTTATTTATTTAGATTGTATTTTAGGATACTTCAAATGTAATTTTTATTTTTATTAGGTTAGAATGTATTTTAGATAATTGCCATGTAATCTATTTTTATGTTGGTTATTTCCCTGTATATTCTGTAAATGTTGTAATAAGTAGAAAATAATTTTTACACATTATAAAAATAATCAAAATCATTTTATACATAATTAATTGGTGTTTTTGTAAATAAAATCGGCTTTGATTTTTCTTCAATAAAAGTCACGATAATAAAATCTATTTTCTAAAAATGATATATGAGAACCAAAGTTTTCAAAGACAATCAATTACTTAATTTCATGTATGATATTTTAAATTCAAGTACTTTATTTATTTTTGTAAATATGTTTTGTTATTCCTTTTTTGTGCATATGTGATTTATTTTAATTGTCAAAACCACTTGAGAGAAAAGGATAATATTATAAATCCAAATCGAAATTCCATATGAACTTGAGGCATAAATAATAGTAAGTGTTTGTGTCCCTTCCTTTTCTGGCCCAGTCAAACCGAAATAGACAAAGACTCGACCTAAATCTTACTCCTAGAGTCTCAAAAGATAAGAAGGAAATTAGAGGAATTTTAAGCCATTCCTATTTGGTTAGTTTAGAAAGAGCGAGTTGGGCACCACAAAGTAGGAGTTGCCACCCAATCGGAGTTAGGAAATACTTTGTAGGGCCAAAACTAGAATTGTTCAGAATCCTACTCTTATTTATACCTCAAATTAATAAAAAAATTTGATTTGAATTTATAATGTTATTCTTTTTCTCAAGTGGGTTTTACAATTTAAAATAAATCATGGATTCACATAAGAGAGAGATACATTTACAGAAATGAAATGCTTGAAGTTAAAAATATCATACATGAAATTTAGTGATTGATTGTCCTAAGAACTTATGGTTCTTGCATGTCAATTTTAGAAAACAAATCTTATTATCTTGACTTTTATTATGAAAAATCAAAACTCATTTTATTAACAAAACACTAATTTATTAGGTACAAAATGATTTTGATTATTTTTATAGCATGCAACAATCATTTTTCTACCTATTACAACATTCACAGAATATACAGGGAAATAAAAATAAAAATAAATTACATAGCAATTAGCTAAAATACATTCTAATAAAAAAAATAAAATTTCTTTTGAAATATCCTAAAATAAAATCTAAATAAAATAAAATGAGTGATAATAAAAAGGATCAGCAGAAGAAAATAAAGAGCAAAATTAAAAAACAATAGCAATAAGAAAGAAATAAAAATAAAAGGATGGTAAAAGGCTACTTCACCAGTGTTTAATGAAATAACAGAAAGAAAAAATAATTAGGTCCTAATAAATCAAATAACTCGCATTACAATAAAAATTAAGACGTTAGTATGCGAAGTAAAATGGAAAGATGAATGAAAATAAAAATGGAAAGGTTTTTTTTAATAAAAATAACAGATAAAAAAATTTCATCCTCTATTAGTAGAAATCACTCAACTATAAATAATATCAATACAACCTTGATCGATGCATGAACAAAAATTTAATAATCTTTGCTCTTTCAAAAATTAAAATCTTTATTTTTAAGACCTTTTTTAAGGAATGCATAAATAAAACATAAATAATGTCATAAAGAAAAAAAAAGAATTTTTAATAGACCTAATAAAATGGTTTTTTTTTTAGAATTTTGAAATAAAAGAGGGCAAATTGGTGGAAGATTTTCCATAAAATCAAAAAAAAATCCCAACTTAGATCTCAATATCCTGCAAAGAAAATAAGAAAAAGTAGTTAGAACCAAAAAAAAGAAAAAAGAAAAAAGAAAAACACCAACTAAAAAATCAAAGAAATTACTTAACATAGGCACTGAAAGTTAAGACTTGAGAAAAAAAGAGATGGTAAAGAAGAGATAGGTAGTCATATGGTTTTGAGGGAAATGGCAGGAGAGAGGTAAATGACAAAAAGAGAAGGAGACAGTAGAATAGAGGTAGTGGTGAGAAGGGGAATAAGCGGACAATGAGGAGGAAGAAAAAGATAGTAATAGAGAAGGAGAGATAAGAAGAGAAAAGATATAGGAGAGAGAAGATGAGATGGATAATAGGGAGAGAAGTAAGAGACAATGATAAATAGGAAGAGATGACAGAGATAGGAAAGACAAGGAGAGAGAACAATAAGAAACCATTTATACCTAAGTTAAATATAAGAATTGATAATTTAACATTAGCTCTATAATAGAATGGAATATTTTAGAAAGGGATATTTTGATCTTTTCCTCTCTTGGGTGTGTTTCAAAATACTAAAAATAGGGGATTAAATGGGAAGTTAGCCATAAGCACACATCCCAACCCATTCAATGAAGCATCACTGTAGATCATGAACTCTTTCCTTAATACAAACTGAACTATAATTAGAGCTTCAGTTAACATACTCTTTAGCTTATCAAAGCTCTCTTGACACTTGTCATCCCAAATGAACTTGGCATTCTTCTTTACAAGACAAGTTATAGGTGCACCAATAAATGAAAACCCTTAACAAACCTTCTATAATAGCCAGTAAAACCTAAGAAACTTCTGATCTCTATAGTGTTCCTAGGTGTCTTTTACTATATAATGACCTCAATTTTATTCAAAAATGCCATCTATAGATGTTATATAACCCAAAAAGGATACCTCATTTGTCGAGTTTGGCATAGATTTTCTCATCTTTTAATTTTTGTAGAACAATTTTCAAATGCTTTTTATGTTCTTCTCAATTCTTTGAATACACAAGAATATCATCGATGAAAACCACCAAAAATTGATCTAAGAATAGTCGAAAGATACAGTTCATAATATCCATCAATGTTGCTGGAGCATTGGTAAGCCTAAATGGCATTACCAAAAACTCATAGTGGCCATATCTTTTTCTGAAAGCTATCTTATGTACATCTGTTTCCTTCACTCTTAGTTGTTGATATCCCAATCTCAAATCTATCTTAGAAAAAACACTTTCCCCTCTGAGCTAATATAAAATATCATCAATTTGAGGTAACTAATACTTGTTCTTGATAGTGACCTTATTTAGTTGTTTGCAATCTACATATAGCCTTAAAGAGCCATCTTTCTTCTTGATAAAAAGAATTAGTGCTCCTAAAGTGATACATTAGGTCTAATGAAACCCTTATCCAATAGCTTTTACTATTGTAACTTCAATTCTTTCAACTCTATAAGAGCCATTATGTATGACTGGCATTGTGCTTGACAATAAATTAATCCTAACTTTAAGTTCTCATTTTTGTGGTAAATCGGGTAACTTATATGGGATAATATCCTCAAACTCTGCTATAACATATATCTTTCTTACATCATGTTCTTATTTTCTAGTGTCAATCACATGAGCTAAAAATGCTTGACAACCCTTCCTTATCATATTTCTTGCCACAACTACAGAAATCATATTAGACATATAGTCTAATCTCTCTCTAATTACTATCACTTTTATCCCATTATTAGCTTTAAATGTAATTCGCTTCATTCTACAATCCACAACTGCATGATAGTTGGATAACTAATCTATTCCCAAGATCAAATAGAACTTATTGATGGGTAATTCAATGAGATCGAATAAAAAAACATATCTTTGTATTGACAAAGGACAGTCTTTATATTCTTTATTCATAACTACATGCTATACTATTAGGTTGCTAACCATAATATTTATATCAAGTTCTTTAGACACTAACCCCTAATTTAAAGCCTTTATAGTGTAGATATATGAATGTGTAGGCCCTGGATTTATCAGTGCTAAAGTAGGTAAATCAAAGAGTTTAGAAGTATTCATAATGACATTTAGTGAATCTGCATCCTCCTTAGCTCAAATGGCATACTGTCTGGTTGGAGTTTTACTCTCTGATTTGTCCCTCTAACTAGCACTAACTTAGTCTCTTCTATCTTTCTTCTGAGCTAAATCTATTAGTTGTGATAGACAATCTCTCAATATATGGCCTTTCAAGCCATATCCCCAATATGGCTTTTTCATGGTTTTCCAATACGTATGCTTATGCCTCTACTGCAATGCACATATTAAGGTGTTTGTACACTCCTGGCTATAGACGCCAGTGCACTAGCAATAAATATTTACTATTTAAGTCTAGATTGAGATCTCTAAAATGATTTTTAAGACTGATTCTATCTCTACCCATACTATGGTCTAGACTGGTCACTCTTAGGTCTCTTATCAGATGTAGGGGCTAAACTAGCTTGTCCCTGGCCAAAAGACCTCTTTTTCTAAGAACTATTTCTTTTTTCCTTTATTTTTAAATCTCCTCTACTGTGTGATAGGCTACAACTATGGTAGTAAAGTCCCTAATCTTTATGGGTGCTACCTGTATCATGACTTTAAGATTGAGTCCCTTCTCAAACTACTTGCATTGGTCCTCCTCAATAGTAACTACTTCCTTGGCATATCTATTTAATCTTGCAAACTTTTTCTCATATTTAGATATCATTTTCTGCTTCTACCTCAGATCTATAAACTCCTACATCTTTTGATATAGATAGAGCTTAATGATATACTTTTTCTTGAACTCTCTTAAGAAAAACTCCCAGGTTAGGTCTTCCTCTACCTTATGCTTTATAATGGTTTCTTACCATTTAAATGCCTAATCAAGTAGCAAAGATGTAGCATAAATAACATACTCATTAGGCGTCCATCTTATCTAACACATGATCTGTAAGGTTTTGTCTAACTAATACTCAGCTCTATGGGACCTATCTTGCTCTTCCCCTTTAAAATTCATAGCTTCATTCTTCTTAAATCTCTTAAGATAAGTTTTTTTTTGTAGAGACTAAGATTCTAGCTGAATTAGTGGTGGTGGTGTCGGATGAACTACAGCAATAGTAGATGCTTGCTTCATTGATTCCATCTTCTATTCAAACTAAATAGGCTGCATTTGAGGTTCTTGTGTTGCTTGCCTTACATCACTAGAGGTTATAGACTTGGCCCTAGTGGCCCCTTATGAAATAGTAGTCAGAGCATAGCTCTCGACTTCCTTATCATCTTTAGGTGTATTTTGACTCATGTTCAATCTATAGAAAAAAAGTAAATTATAAGCCTAAATATGTATAATTATGTGATGTATACCTTTTATCTTATGGCATTCTTATATAACCCATATCTATTGAGGAATGCCTAAATCAGAGGTCTAATACCACTATTTGTGACACCCCTTACCCGGTCCAACCATCGATCTTGAGTATAGAGTGACACACAAATTAATATCCAAATACTTATGAGGAAAACCTTTATTTATTAAAAACCTTTTTGTTGAGATTTATAACATACTTTGCATGCATATAGTTATAAAAATATAGATTTTCAAAAATCGATTACAAGATATATTATTAGGGTCCTCGTGCCAAAATTTTGATAACATAACAACTACTAGGTATAGACATCGGGTTTCTGAGGCTCCTATGTTCAGATTGCTTAATGATGATAAAAGGCTAAAAAATCTTGATAAATAGGGATATTAATGTCCAATTTGAAGATCTCAAAATTTTCTTTAAAAATTTTCCTTTAAGTCTTTGCCCGACCTAAAAAATCTCATAGTGCGACTCAAAATGTGAGAAAAATAGGCATTTGTGATGGGTTGAGGGCTTGGGTTGATAGTCTCAAGCATGATACCCAACACTGTTGCTAAGGGGGGTGAAGTCCCCTGTGGTATAGATTAAAAAACAATCAAAGTTTGAAAAATGACCGTTTCTACAAAGAGAATGGCCATTTTCATCGAAATAACTATTACATAGGGGAAAATGACCATTTTTACCTCTAAAATGGTTATTTTCTACCTTGGGATTTGTGTATAAATATTTAAAGTCGATTATCTAAAATGGAGGACTTTTTTCAATATACGCACACTAAAAACTCAAAAAATGCTTTCTAAACACCATTTTCATATTTTCTGAAGTTTTTCTGCATAATTTTTCAACCTTTTCGAGATCTTTTTTGTAGGTAAATATACACGGTAGGTCGACCAACCTTTCTCCTATTTCTTTTATTTTCCTTTCTTTCTCTTTTATCCATTTACTAGTTAAATATGATAATTTATTATTTGTACATTATTTTTGTTGTATTTATTTGATTATTTATTTCATTTTATTTTTATTCATCTTTCTTTTTTTTACGTCACATACTAACATCTTAATATAATTATGATGCGAGTTATTTAATTTATTGGGACTTGATTATCTTTTCTTATTATTATCTCATTAAACCTCGGTGAAGTACCATCCCTTTATTTTTATTTCTTTCTTATTGATATTGTTTTTATTTTTTGCTCTTTATTTTCTTTTGGTTTTTCTTTTTATTATTGTTCATTTTATTTATATAGATTCTATTTTAGGATACTTTAAATGTAATTTTTATTTTTATTAGGTTAGAATGTATTTTAGGTAATTGCTATGTAATATATTTTTATTTTGATTATTTTTCTATATATTTTGTGAATGTTGTAATAAGTAGAAAATAATTTTTACAGGTTATAAAAATAATCAAAATGATTTTATACCTAATTAATTGGTTTTTTTTGATAAAATAGGTTTTGATTTTTTCTTAATAAAAGTCACGATAATAAAATTTGTTTTCTAAAAATGATATGTGAGAATCAAAGTTCTGAAAGACAATCAATTACCTGATTTCATTTATGATATTTTAAATTCAAGCACTTTATTTATTTTTGTAAATATGTTTTGTTATTCCTTCTTTGTGAATATGTGATTTATTTTAATTGTAAAACTCACTTAAAAAAAAGATAATATTATAAATTCAAATCGAAT
>CANXYI010953797.1:0-10215 GCA_948208565.1 Hura crepitans | reverse complement strand
ATGATTTTGCTTAAAGAATATTCATATATATTATATTATAAAAACTCTTTCTTAAACATCAATTGAAAAAAAATAATAATTATGCTTCTCATCTATGAAACCAGATTTTTAATACTCATCAATATCCACATCATATTTCATTAAAGAAAAAAATTACCAATTTAAATCTTCTAGAATTGGAGATAGAAATCAACCATTTTTAAAGGAAAAAAATAAGGCTGTTTAGATTTAAAATCTGAAAATTTTTTAGACTACAGTTTACAAGGCCATTCAAGGGAAAAAAAAAATACTTAATCAATCGAATTACATCATCATTACAAAGAAAAATACAATACTTTTTTTTATCTAATTGAGTGTATAAATTTCAATTAATTTAATTTAACTTGAATCATTCCATTATCAAAATAAAATTTTTTTAATATCGATATTCTCCATTCATAATTTAAAATTTTACTTAAAAAATGCCAAATCATTTTCATTAAGTAAGAATAAGTACAAAATATTTTTTTCTTCACTTAAATAAATACATACATAAGAAGCTAAAGAATATCATGCATGAAATTTGTAATATGTAGTCTACGATTGAAATAATGGTCCAGTCTTATAAGGCATACGCCATTAGCAAACATGTTTAGCTAGAATTGGACAGGAGAAAGACAAAAGGCAAACTGCCATATTCTTCATTATTTGCTTTCCTCTTTGCCTTTATTCTCCAAGTGGACAACCAAGTTGTCCCTAATAAAATAAAAGGATGGATCCTAGTCCACTAAGAAAATGACACGTGGAAAATATTGGTAAGGTAATGCAGTAGATGTAGCCATAATTAAGCGAAAGCATACGTACAGACTCCGAATCTTCCGAAAATATCGTGTTCAACATCTCAAATGAAACGAAAAATTAAAAAATTTTGCCCTTTAAATTGGATGGTGAGGACCAGAGCCTGGCAAAAGCAACTCCTTATGTTCGCTCTCTCTTTCCTACAGCTTTCACTCTTTCGTTATGAGAAAGTTCCTAATTCCTTTGAGAGAATACAGAATCACCTATTCTCATATTCTTTTTTAACCTTTTAGTTATCCTCATCCCCTCTTCTGGTACATGTCTTCCATTTCCTTTTATTATATTTCTAACTTTTATATTGTAAACACGTCCAAATATTAATTAACGAAGACTTATCGTGTAAGATAAAGACTTATGACAGCCACATATTTATTCTTTTAGATTTTTTTAAAAAAATAATTAACTGTAAAGTTAAGAATTAAATTTGGGATTGGATACAAAGTAATTATGCCAGATGGTAAAAAATCGTAGATTCCAGCTGTTAATTCCTAATTACCATTAATCACGATTTGCTATTTATCATTTTGTCTAGTTGTGAGTATTGAAAAGTCCATGTATCTCGATTAATTTGATTTTTAACTGAGTTAATATATTATTGCATTTATTAAAAAAATATTATACTTTTTAATATTTTTTTAACACAATTCTAATAGATTTTAGTTCAAAATATCGTTAAAAAGATATCAAAAAACTTAAAATAATTCATATTATTTATCTGCTACTCGTTGTAATTATTCATTGCTAACAAGTATTCGCAACTTTTTATCTAAACATGTTTTAGATTAAATTGTTTAGGAAACCCATTTTAACATAGAAACTTCTCCATCTTAGCTTACAATAACTGACAATCAACGATGGCTTCTCCTAAGAGCGCACCAAAAAAAAAAAAATTCCCAATTAAATTTATCTCAAAATAGTTTGCTAAATTAAATCCTATCATGGAATTAGACGAAATCAAGAGAAAAACAATCACAGACAGAAAATGAATATTAGATTTGAAAAAAAAAAACAGAAAACCTTGGTTATTAATTATAATCACACTTACATGAGTTACTGGGAATGAGTAGGGTTTTCATCCCCACTATCACTAGCTTGTTGCTGGTTTTCTTGATTATTCTGCTCCAAATTCATCCCCAAACCAACCCTATTATTGCTATAAGCATTATTAAGTCCACTCAGTAATCCCATATTACTCTCCGCCACTCCTAATCCCAGTTGCTGACCAACACCACTCCCCACTGGTTGCTGCACTATCATCGACCCCAGTTGAACCGGGCTCAACCTCCCACCGCCACCCAAGCTCACTCTCTGCATAGACGTCACTCCGCCTGCTGGAAAAGTCCACATCTGCGGCTCCGGCATGGCGGCTGTGGTGGCGGCTCCACCACCTACCGGCAACATCCAAAATGCATTGCCACCATTGGTTGCGGCCGGAGCAACTGCCCACATAGCCGGAGTTGCAAGAATGTTTGAGGGTCTAATTGAACTGGTTTCTTGGTGTTCTTGAACTCCGGTTCTTGCAGACTTATTAGATGTACTTGTGTTGCTGTCTTCTTGCCGGGCTTCTGCAGTTGCCGATGTTTCTTTAAAAAGATCTTCTCTGAAAGATTTTCTTACATAATTCTCATCAGAAACAAGATTCTGAGGATAGATTTGATGGTGAAATCCTAACATTGTAGCATTTGAACCCATAAGTCGTCTGCTTTCACCACCATGATTGTTATTATTATCGTAGAAAGCTAAGCCGCTATGGAAAGATAGAGGAGCAGATTTCGAAGCAGGAGCTGAAATGGTAGCCCCACTACTTCGTAAAGACACATTTAAAGTAGAAAAATTAGCAGGAATTGTACCAGTACCAGTAGCAGCAATTATGGCTGGCTCTGCTTGTTGAAGTAACCATTCTATTGTTTCTCCATCAGATTTATGGCCTAGTTCTCTTGTAAGTTGAAAGACTCTGGCGGCGCACAAGGCCGGCATGCGGATGCGCCGGCCACGGCCATCCACCTTGGTGTGACGGTCCTTGGAGGGCTTTTTGGTGGTGAGTTTGGTACCGATTGAAGAATTATTAGAGCTTGAAGGGTGCAGCACAACTTGATTGGAAATGGAGCCCATGAATGGGCCCTGAGAGGTGGTGGTAGCCGGAGTAGACCCATCATGCTGTTGTTGTTTTGAAGCTGAAGATGATTCTTGTTTATGATCAGGTAAATGGTGGTGGTGATCTTTAGGGGTGTTTTGCTGGTTATTGCTCTGTGACTCCATTAAAACAGAGCTAAATTATTCTTCAAAGAAGAAGAAATTTCAAAACTTGAGAGGAAGCCATTTTGTTTTCCACATCGTACTTTTACTTGTTCTTCAAGTCAGTCCACAGAAAAGAAAAAAAAATATATATTTGTAAGCATATTCAAGATTATTATTTTTTTTTTTAAAAAAAGGGCAATTAATAAGAATAGGATTTGTGGATTTGTTGGGTACAAGTTTTTTAATCCACTGGTAGTGCGTGGGGATCTTCTTTTCTTGCTTGTGATTGACTGCTGTTTTTCTGTAGCAGTAGGTGTGAGAAGAGCCAATAAAGCTAAAAGAATCCCACCATAGCTGGGTCTGTACATAGCACTTCTGGCCCCCACTGGTAGGGTCCCACCCCTTCATACGAAGAGAGCGTTTGTAAATTGGATTGAAAAAATTAGCATGGTAGAGAATTTTTTTTTTTCCCTGTTATGTTCAGAAAGTAGTTTTAAATTTTATTTTTTGTTGTTTTTGTTCATAAATTTTAATATAAAAAGAAGCTGCTTTTTTTTTTTTGAGATGGAAACTAATTACATGATGCCATGCACAGTGTATTTTAAGATAAAATTATAAAATAACACATTTTTTAAAGCATAAAGATAAATATGTTTATATAAAAAATTTAGAGATAAAAAATAAAATGAAAATTTAAAACTATTTAAAAAATAAAAATGCAAAAGATGATCTTTAACTCAAAAGTAATTAGGTAGTTTTGTGAATTGGCATGTATATATATATATATATATATATAATTATATGGTAAAATTCTTTTTTTTTTTTTATTAATAAACAATATTGCTAATCGGCAGATTAAATGGGCACTTTTTAGACGTTGACCCTGTTCTAATGGGACAATGATCCTCCTATGATTCTTCTTCCTTTTTTTTTTTGTTGGATGAAAAAAAATAATTTTTTTTTACTCATCAACCATTTTCGTATTATACATTTTATGGTTTGATAATTTATATTTGATTGACAACATTTCATGCATATCATAAAAACTAAAAAGAATAGTTTCATTTACTTCTTTTTCATCAATTTTCCCATTATTCAATTCAATCTACTTTTGCATTAAATAACCGTCTTTTTTGACAAAAGAAAAATCTTCTTGTCGGCAAAAAAGTTACCATTTTTTAAAATCAATACTGATGCTTCAAGTTCATGTGCCATTTTATTTTTGTCGACCTAGGTATATTTTGCTTTAACTATAAAGATTTTAAGGATATTATAGTTATTGATGATAATGTTATTACCATTGATAGTACTGTCTTATATATCATCAGGATTTCTTTTTCCTTTTTTTCATCTAAAAAAAAATCCTCAAACTGAAAAACTAATATAGTTTTCTATGACAAGGTAAAAAAAGAAATAAATAGTTTTATGGTTGGTAAAATATAATTGAAATATTAAGGGTTCGAATTGAAAACATAAGAAAACCTAAGAGATTCTTGTAATAGAATTTGAGATCATTTGTAGAGTGAATATTAATGTAAATTACCTTTGTGCTTTTTTTTAAAAAAAAAACTCAACTAACACTACATATTTAACTATTATAATTTTTAATAAATTAACTGAGTACAACAAAATACAAAATGTTTTGTTTAGTTAATACATGAAAATTATTGATGTAGATTGATGATAACTAATCGTAATTTCCTTTCCTTAAAAAATACTACTTGGATTTTATTTGGTGAAATTAATTAGATAGTGAATGCATGTTCCTTCTCTCATTTCATTTTTTACATTTAAAAAAAGAAAATTGCTTATACTAATAATTAAGATTTTTTGAAATGCGAATTTGAACCGAATTAGTTGGAGTTCAATTGGACTTATTATTTAAAATGATAAAGTTAAAACTCATGTAAATTAAAAAAAATATATATGCCTTATTCAAATTCGGCTTCAAAATATATATTGAAATTTTAAGCATGCCTGAACCAACCTGTATTATAAATAAATAAATTGAAAAATAATTTTCAAAGTGTAAAATGATATATTATATTATATATACAAAATTATAAAAATATACCACAAAAATAATTTAATAAGTTAATAAATATATAAAATTGATATTTATTATAGTATTTTATTTTTATATGTGTATCCTTATATGTTTAAAATTACGTATTAATAAAAAAAATTAATAAAATAAAACCCATCATTTATATGCAAAGTTAAAAATCAGTCTTTTTAAATCGATTTTTAAATCGATTTTATTTGAATTCAGGTTGAACTGAATAAGTATCCAACGCTCAAAAAATTGAGTGGGTTAGGCAAGCCCCAAACCTTATGATCTTGTCTACTATAAACCATATCTTTTATTTAAAAAGAAAACTATAATAATTTTTTATGCAGGACTTAATGTTTTTGTGGAATTGATGCATTCACACTATTTAATATAAGTAATGAGTCTTTATAATTAAATGCATATTATATTAAAATAGTGGACATTTCCTTTTCAGAAATTTATGAGTGAAAGCAATAACACACAGCAGCGTTAGAGCAAAGACTTATGGGTAGGAAACGTGGAAAAAGTTTTATTAAAAAGAAAATGGTCTGAATCAAAATTTTTAAAAGCAAAAAATATGTCTTTTTCTATTGTTTTTTGGCTTTTACCTATCATACATCTTTTTTTATTTTATTTTCTTTTTTCATGCTTTTTCTAATCAATTACGGGGCGAATTTCTTTCTTTCTTTCTTTCTTGTGTTCTTTTTCTTTCATTACATATCACGATAATCATCAACCCAACAAGGCAACAACTCTTTGTTATTTACTTTTCTTTCTTTTTTTTTTTCCTGTGTTATCTTCTTATTTAATTTGTCAATTAAATTGTACTACTAAATTAACTTTTCTTTTTTTTTCCTGTAACTCATACATATAATTTTATTATTATTATTATTGATGAGACCTCCAAGAGTATCTATAAAAAGTCAGCTCCCATATTCGTATTCTCCATTGCGCGGTACATTAAATATACCGCTAAATTAAACAATAACATTTAATTAAATATTTTACATGTGTATGTTATGCACTAATTAATGTCAACTCATTTCAATCCCCTAATTTTGAATATTAAGGCATGTAAAAAAAAATAAAAAAATGATTTTTTAAAAACATTATTTACCTACCAAAACTTTTTATCAGAATTAATGATAAATAAACTTAAATTAGAAGATTTTTCCTCTCGTTATGAGATATAATAATAATAAAAAAAATTGGAACTCTAAGTTAATGATGCTAGTCTTATGATAATACTCTAAGACATCAAGTTTGATATATTCCTAATTATAGCACATAGTATTTTTCTTTTTATTTTTCAAAAAATAGAATAAATCCTGAATGAGACTGTTTTCTACGGTTTCATACAGTAACACAGTGAAAAAAAAAATTGAATATTTATGGATAGCTAGTTGAAACATATACAATACAGAAAGCAGGAAAAGGAAAGTGCAGAATATCATATTTTAAAAAGGCTGGAGCTTGTGGAATTCACCACTAGGGGTCCCCTACCTCATCCTCATCATCCCCACACAAATTTCCCTTTACGTCAATAAGTTTTTATTCTAAATAAAAAAAAAATTAAATACTATCACGGTCATTCAATTTTATCAGCAATAAATAATAACATAAAAATATTTTACTTTTACTTTTTTCATCTAAAAAAACGAAAATTCAGTGCTGTATTATTAATAAAACATAAAAAAAAAATTCAAGTGAATATTTTTTTTTTATTTTTTGAGAATATTATAAGTATATTTGCTTTAAAATGGCATATTATTTCCTAGTAATACAGAGTTATATGCAGACAATTCAGCACTGAATTTTCTTTTCTTTTTATTATTATTATTATTATTGTTATGACTTTAGATGAAAATAGGAAATGCGCATATATTTTGAATGAAATCAAATAGTTTTTTAATTTCATATATGGGTTAAATTCTATAATTCTTACAATATTAATCTTAAATAGGAAAAGTATGAAGAAAATGAGCAAGCATTTAAAAAAAATAAAATATTATTTTGGAATCTTGGACAGGAAGATTTCCCAAAATAATCAAACATATGACGATAACTGAATTTCCTTCTCCCATATGGCCTAGAAAATCCATCCCATGTCATGTTTGCAAATGGATATTATATCCAGACCTATTTAACCATATTTGCAACTTGCTTCCTCACTTCATAAACATTTTCTTTAGATTTGGACCATGAATTTTATTAAATAAAAAAATAATTAAGAAAACTTAATTACTGTGCACCAGGGCAAAGTTCATAAAAATCTCATCTAATAAGTTTCGGAAAAAAAATCCATTCCAATTTTTTTTAAAATTTTTACACAAATTGTTCCGTACTTATAATTTATTAATTTGATTAATTCATATTTATATTAAATAAATTCATAAAAAAAATTCTCCGTCAAATTTTTAAAAATATCTTATAATTTAAATTTAAATTTAAAATCTCTAATTAAAAAAAGTAACACATACCATCACATTTCACTTTTTATGTACTAATCTTATTCGGTTAATTTTATTATTTATGAACTAAATTGGCATAAAATAATCGTACAAAAAATTTCTATCATGTTTTGACTGATGACCTTGACAAATAAATAAATAAATAAATAAATATTTTGAAATAATGGTGAGGATGGGTTAAAATTTTTATGAAATGTTTTGAAACAAATAATATAGGAAAATATACCCTCAAGGATAAAATGGTAAGATAATTTTTTTTTTCAAGCTATTAGCATTTGAAAGGTTATAAAATTCAATTAATTCGATTTAAACTGAATTAACATATTATAAGAATAATTTTTTTAGGTGATATTTATTTTCACAATGTTTAAAATCAATACTTTATTTAAGAAATAGAAGTGCGAAAATTTTAATAAGGAGATATTAGAGTATTGTTAAAGTGCGTTTGTACGTATAAATGTACATCGATGGATTAAAACGCGTATATATCACGTATTTGATTTAACGGTATGCATATATGCATATTGACGTACGAGCACACCAAATTATGACCCGAAATATTATATAGTGCATAATTAAAAAAAAAGATTAGAATTGACAAGGAAGATGGCCATAAATATACGAAGTACATATATTCAAGGCAGAAAAAGAAGCTCAACAGCTAACCCTCAGCATCTATTATGGACGAATATGACAGCTCATCCCCCCCACAACCCTACTTTCCTCTTTACATTTTTGTTTTCTTCATTGTTTTTAGTAAAAATTAATTAAATCTGTTTAATTTAAAAAAATTCATCAAAATTCGATTCAATCTAATTTTACGATTCTTTTATGATTTGAGTTATTTGATTCGCAAAATGATTCAATTCGATTTAATTCATGTATCCATTTGGATCATAATTCATTTCAGTCATAGCTTGTTTATTTTATTTATTATTTTATAATTTTTATATAATATGAATTATGAAAATAATTATTTTTATAGATTATGTATGTATATTTTTTTTATTTTTAATGAAAATTTTTTAAAAAAATAAAATTATATGGTTTGATCCGTTTAAATCATGATTCAACCCAACTTGACCTACAATTTTTTTAATTCATTTATAACTCAATCCTTTTTAACTCAATTTATCATGGCCCTATTCAAACTCAACCTACCCAACCCTCTTCGTCATCTATTTAATAATTATAAAATTTCAGTTTTGAAGAAAATTGTATTAATTAGTAAATTTTAATATGATTGATGATTAGATTGTAAAATGAAAGCTCTAAAAATACCCTTAAGAGTAATTAGTTATCATGACAAACATTCTAATTCTATCAAAACATAATTATTATAGTTCTCAATAGAATTGAATTTTTTTTACATATACAAATTAAAATTAACAATTATGAAGTAAAATCTTAATTTTTTGTTGAAAGGGCAGCAAAGTATATACAAACCCCTCAATTCCACCATACCCTCCCAACTTTTTGAACCATCATTTAGAGTTTTCTTTGTAAGACGAGAGATGTGCTTTTATGAGTTTTTTTTTTCTTTCCTCAAGTAAAGGTCTAAAGTGCAAATTTAACGTATGAAATATTTCAAAATTTGAAAAGAATTATTTTATTTTATTTGTAAATATAAATTATGGCTATAAATTTCAAATATCGGAATATTCAAATAAAAAATAAAATTGAAATTTCATTTAAAAGAAGCGGGGGCGGGGGGTTGGAATTGAAAGTCCACTGACTCATATATTCACCATCTCCATTTTATATGGACATACGATATAATATATGGAACAAGATCCTTATATATAAAAGCTAAAGGGAGATCAATCCATTCTTGCATTATTTCACAATTTGAGAAATTTGGTTTATACAAAGTTCAACAAACAATATAACATCACCTAATACCAATATCTTGTCTGTTATAATTAGTTATATATCGAATTAGCAATATGTTATAGCATACTAAAAATTCTTATCTAAATCGAATGGACATGAAGACTTATATAATAAATCAATTATATTCTACTATTTAAAATAAAAGTAATTGAAAAATCAATTGAAAAAATTGACATGACAATGTATGATAATTAATTTATTTTAAATAGCAAAAAAAAATGATTTAGTATATGTATTTTCTCATACACCTAATTGAAGGATAAAATTTCCTATAGTCTACAATAATTCATTCCCATTTCATTGTTCTAGCCCATGCATTGACCAAGTCAACCTGTTTATATTTATATTTATATTTGGAATTTTCTCAGAATTTAATGTACACCTTATAATCCATAATATTTTCCAGCCTGTCATAAGCTTGCAAGCAGTTTCTGCTATTATTTACCTTCAACTTGTGAAATGATGCATAATTTGCCAACAAAAAGTTAATGCTGAAGTTGACTTCATGCTTTCAGTGTCTTCGTATTTACAATTAATATTAAATTTCTGTTTATAAATAAAAAAATAGTTTATCTTCTTTCTTCTTCATAAATATTGAAATAATAATTTTTTTTTCAATTTTAAAATTTTAGTTTGATGAAGTTAAAATAACCTCTTCCATATTTTAGGCAACCTTAATAATTATGAATTTCTTGATTAAAATGTGTAAAAAAAGATTAGTGT
>CANXYI010953742.1:0-10110 GCA_948208565.1 Hura crepitans | reverse complement strand
GTAAATTTAATGAAAGTATGTTGGCAATGTGGCTAGGAAATGGCTTAAAAAGCGACATGGTAAAAATGACCTATAATGGAACCTATAATGGCAATATAAGTTTTAAGCACCTTATGTACTTGATCCTAAAGAAAATTGAAGCAACTTTTGAGACCACTTCAAATGTATGAAATGTCATGATCTTGGGACTACAATGGCATATGGAATGGATTAAAATGGCATGGAGAAATGCTTAAGAAATAGTGGCCATAGACCTATAACAGTGTACTAAAAAATGAATAATGACCCGTAGCTGTCTTGTAAAAATAACCAATTGGGACTTGACTTGTAATTAACCTATGATTTGAACACAATTAGACCAAAATTAATGGTACAGAATGGATTTAAATTTGACTTAGAATTACCTAAGAAATTGACCTAAAATTGGCCTACAAAATATGACCTATAACTATTTAGTAGGGAATAAAATGACTTGTAACTATCTAATTAAAATTTGACTATGAGAAATAATTAATAACTTTCTATTGTTCAATTATAAATAATTTAGCATGGTGATTAGTAATAAAATAGACATGAATTAAGGAAGGATGGCCCATTAGTTAGATGCCTATTGGATGGATTGATCGATTAACTAGGGATTAGCAGCTGTTAGATATTTATTTGTTTATTAGACTAGGCCAGTGCTGCAGTTGAGGTCCATAGGATGGGCCACTGCACTATGATTTGATAATTATATTTATCTATTTATCAAATTAAGTTGGTGTCTATAAGATGGCCACTACATTATGTTGTTCATATTATTATCTATTTATCAGACCAGGCTAGTGCAGCAGTCTAGGTCCATAAGATAAGCCACTGCACTATGTTATTGACATTATGCCATGATGAGATAATGAAATATCTATTTATTTGGTACTAAGGAAATCTAGGCTTATTCTATTAGACAAGGCTAGTGCAGTTGTCGAGGTTTACAAGATAGGCCATTACACTAAGGTTGGTGCAAAGCCCGAGGTCTAAAATGTAGGCCACTATACAGTTTGATTTCCCTCTTTGTCTAATGTCTTAGAGTGTAGTCTACCTAGTTGAGCTTACTTAATAAATGAAATATTATACCTGATGACAGATAATAATGAAACATAAATTATTGATGGATTAGAATGGCTTAAGTATAATAAAATGAATGGCAAGACTTGGTAATAAAATAATATTATTTTGTAACATGTTTAATAAAATAATATTATTTTGCTATATGGATTATATGTGTTGCGTTCATATATCAATAGCATGTTTGATCATCTATATGCTTATGGTGACATGTTTTTGTGCTTGTGACATGTTTTTGTGCTTTCAAATTCACCATTGAGTTTCATACTCAACTTACCAATATTTTAGTGTACAGGTAATAACGAGTAGCAGTACAGCCTTAAGTTTTGTACAATGTAGTAGTAGAGGCACTAAAGGGTATTAGATTTTGTACTATTGTGATTATTTTAGTAGGCACTCATTTAAATACTATAGGTTATGGGTTCATTAAGCTTAAGAGCTATTAGTGTCTATAATATTAAATTAACTGTGTGAGGTATATAAATAGGCCTATGGACTTAAATGGTTCAATTTCTATCTAATTATGATGTTTATGGGCTTGAGGCCTGAGTGTTGATTGACTATTTATGGTTGATTTATTGATGATGATTGAGGACTAGAAGGGTCTAGAAAGTAATATGATAGTTAATTGAGGTTATTAGAAGTGTTTTTTTATAGGTTAAAATTTTTAAAATGTTACTCAGGTGGCTATTGTGTTACCCAACTTTTGGTAAAATCTCTAATAGATTGATATATGAATTTTTAGGTTATATAAATCTTGAACAATAATGTCTAAGTGATAAATAGAGGATCTAAGTTATATCTATCAAGATAATGAAAAATCTATGAGTGTTAAATGAATGCGGGTCTATAGAAATTTTTTGGATAGGTGACTTAGTGAAAAGTGCATCATCACCTATTAGGTTTCTTCAGGAATCTATTAAGGGGTGTCACAAAATGTGTTTTGAATTATGAATGAGTTTGTTATGGTGTTTGAAGCCATGACTAATGAGTTAGCCAAATGGGTTAGGATGCCAACCTTGTATATGGATTATAAGAGTAATATTGATTATAAGACATGTTAAATTGATGTCTAAGTGAGAGCATGGTAGAATTTTGATATGTTTTTACATAATGGCATTCATAGTTATATGTAGTATCATTATACCATAAGGCATGAGTGTTATGTCATTTTAAGTGGTTTGAATATGTAAGTGGTTTGAATATGTAAGTAACAATTTGCCTAAGTAGTGTGTATTTAAATGACAAAACATGGTCAATAAAATAGGTATGATGCTTGGTAACCGAATGGTCTAATTGGCCATATAAATTCATATTTTGAATTAGGTATGATTATGACATGTGGGATATGTGATTTGGCCTTCTACACATTGAGTAATTAATAATGCATACATAAATGGTATATGGCCGAATTAAGGCTTGGAAAATGCTTGCATATGTAAAATCATGAAATACAAGAATGATACATAATGCATGTTATGTTAATTATGTTTCATGTAAAAAAAAACTAAAATCACATGTACATGAAGCTTAATTCCAAAATAGATTCTAAATACTATATGAGCCTAAAAGTGATGTTTAATACTAATTATACCATAATATGATTAAAATGATGAATAATTGGGCATAATGTGCCTTAAATGAGATTATGCCCTTAAATGAATGTGAGAATGGCAATTATCTAGTAATAACCATTAATGGCACTAAAATGAAGATTTAAAAGTGTATATTGCTCGAATATGGCATAAAAGTATGTTAATATGTGCATGATCACTAAAATTGATATTTTTGATGAAATTAACCAATTTTAGTCATTTGATTGATAAAATAAGTAAGTTAAAAGCTATATAAGCTTAATTAAGATGGTGAAACTAAAACATATTAATTTTTGCCCATATGATGCAAAAGCCTAGAAATAGATAGGTTGACTGATCAGCTAGGGGATATAGCAGCTACTAGGGCACTTTTGTGCCTAGATAAGGTATCTAAAGGTTGACTACATATGATCTTTAGATCCATACAGGTGCAACCTTTATAAGGATCTGTAGGGGCCATTGCACATTTATCTACTGGTGTAGCCGTGTAAGCCTAGATGGGTATTGCATAACTTTTTCTATGCTATTGTAATAGCCATCAGGTCCAAAATATGGGCCACTACACATTATTTAATGTCATTATCCAAAGGTTTTGTGGTTATCTAAAATGGGCTTAAAGGAATAAGGAAAATATGGAAATTGACCTATAATGTGTGCTATGATAGTTAAAATGGTAGTTTTATGAAATGTGTGAATTGATGTTGGTTCATTTATGACAAGTGCTCAAATTTTGATTGTATGCTTACCATATGTTTGGTAAGTTGCACATATGCATGATGAATGTCTTATGATCATAAATATGGCATATCATAATTTGTAAGAATATCATGTAAGATATTGACTAGTTTATGCACAAACATTAACTACATATAATTGGTATGTTAATAATAGCTTTAGCATAAGTTACTTTGACTACACTGCTAAGAATTCATTTAGCATGTCATTTGTTTATGATGCGTAAGTAAGAAGACATTTTAAGACTCAAGCCTCAGGATATCAAGGTTATCAAGGGAAGGCTTTTCTTTTAGTAATGATATGTAATATAATGTAGTTATATGATGTATAGGTTGGGCACTCAATGTTGTAATGTAAGGGAAATGGGCCTAAGCTATATTTAAGTTATCTTTTTTAGGTTTTAAAGTTTGTAAACTCTTATGAACTATTTAAAATTGTGTAATGCTATATGATAGCTCTTTCTGAGGTTCAGATATCCTATTATTGTGTTTATGTGTTGTTAGAGTGATTAGAGGATCACATGGATGTTGTGGAAGTGTGTTGATGTTTTAGAAGTGTATTTTATTATGCAGGTCACTATTCAAAAATTTGGGATAGTGCCCGGTATAGCTATTATGCTGCTAGAATTTTGGCATGAGGATTCTCAATTTTTAAATATGTAACATTACCAGAAAAGTTTTTGAAAACCTGCATTTTCATAAGTGAAATCTTTTAAATAAGAATGTTTTATAACAAGTAAGGGTAGTAGAGTTTGGATATCTCAATTTGTGTGCACTCCTTAGTTGGGCTTGATGATTGGCTGATGTTCGAACTGAGTAAGGAGTGTCACACTAAATTTTCCCTGAGCTATGAATAGTGCTTCCTAAAGACAATACCAAATCTTAGGCTTATAGTTATACTTTTTAACCTTAGAATACTACCAACCTAGAATAAGTTCAAGGTTATAAATGGGATATAAAGAAACATGTAAATGATTTATTATAAATGAACTAAAGATTAAAACCAATAAAAAGAAATTCTTATGTGTTAGCAGACTAGTATGAATAGTAATGGCTTAGTGAATTTCCTTAGAAATCATTGAATAAAAAAATTTACTTAGAAAATTTAAAGATCTTGTATTGAAATGAATTTTAGTAATTTAATTAAAGAGAATTAAAAATAAAAAATTCATTAATTGTTTAAGAAATTATAATAGAAAATAAGAAAATTCCTAATTATAGACACTAGGTCCTAAGGCTCATGTGTTCAGATTGCCTAATAATGAATCAAGACAAAAGATTCTTATAAAATGAGAATATTATCACCATATTTGAAGCAATCTTCACAAAATTTAAATAAAATCTTTGACTCTTGGATATGAAATTCAAATTGATAGGACAAGCTCTCGGTGTAACCCAAATTATAAGAAAAATTCAGCTTAAACCCTTAGCTTAACACAGATGCCATGAGGCCCCCCTACAATATAGTGTCAAAACATTGAAAAAAAATATGTTCAAAAGTAGGTTGAAAATTAAAATTTCAAGATTTTCATAATTCTTGCCATCTTAGTGCAAAATAGTGTTGTTTTGTTGCCATTGAAAATAGCCATTTTGTCCTACAAAATGATGTCATTCCTTATGGTGGAGTCCTAATAGGACTCTAAAATAGGCTAGAGAAAATTATCCTTTCACAATATGGAATGGCCTTTTTAAAAAAATGGCCATATGGTTGTGGCCAAAATGGTTGTTTTCAACCTCAAGCTTCATGTGTAAATGTCTATCTCTGCATTAGACCAAGAGGTCAACTTTTCTTGGTAAGTGCAAGCCTAAAAATGTGAAAAACGCTTTCTAAATATTATTTTTCTAATTTAATGGTTTTTTCCAAAATTATTTTTTTCTTTTTTTCCCAGGCTAATTAAAGATCATTCTAGAAAAAACTATATAGGGTGGGTTGACCAATCCTTTCTTTTCTTGTTTAGTTTTTCTTTTATTTTTTAATCCATTTGCCAGTTAGATGTGATTCATTTTATTTTATTTTCTTTGTTGCCTATTTAGTAGATAAATGTAGTAACCTTATGTAATGCCTGAAAAATCATCATTTGGTGAACAGTAACCCTCAAGCTTGACACACTAATGTTCAGGGCACCAAAGGGCAACTTAGTGGCTGAAAGGGATTTTGGTCGACCAAACTTTGAACAACCAAAAAGTGATGAGAAAAAGTGAATTAAAAATTTTAGCAAAACAAATAATTCATTTCAGGCTGAGAACTGATGAATAGTGACCTTAGTTAGGGTTGTATTAGGACAGCTCTAGGAATTGCCCGGACGGACCCAAAAATATCATACCTTGAAGCTCAAAAATTTGAATAAGTCCATTGGAAAAGGAATTTTAATATTCTGAGGTCGTTTGATATTTTTTTAGAATTTTTAAATCACATGGGTGAATAATAACCCTAGCTCTCGGAGGAGTTTTTAGCTGAAATTTTATGGGAACCTTAATGAATATAATTATGGATTTTTGGAATTAGAATCATGTTTTTTGCAGGTTTAGAGAAATTATTGTGAATTTTCAAATTTGAAAATAAAATAGAATTAATTTAGGTTGTTCGATCGACATGTGGCGCAATCGTGGCCATCCACTTTGCTTATGTACCTAAAAGGACATGTGTAAATGGTGGATAGTATGAAAAGAAGTCATTTTCTCCCATTTTTACAAGAAAGCCGATGCCATTTATGGCATAGGAGTTCCTCTATTTTTCAATTCTTTCTCTCTCCTTCCATCCCAAAATCACCTAAAAATTATATTATTTTAAACCTCCATAATGCACTGAAGCTATTCCAACTAACAAAAGTGGAAAAGAATGTCCAAAAATGAAATTATAAACACTTGATGAATAGTGCCTTTTGGTGAGTATATGATTCTTTCCAAGGTTTCTTATTTTTCTTAGTGAGTATTTAAGGTGTAGATGTTATCCCTAAAGAGAGGTTTCAAATTAGGGTTATGTATAATTTTTTAGGAATTTTCAAATGTGGAACCCTAATATAGAAGTTTGAGAAATGGTGGACAAAAGTGGAGGAAGATGAATTCAATGGTTCTAGAGTGGCTTTGACATGACCGGGAGCCCACTGTGAGTGAATTTAACTAAAATATACTTTGTATGTTAGGACAATGTAGAATTAAAGTATGGGTGTGTGCATGGAAGTGTTTGCATGTGTGTTTATATGGGTATGTATGTGAAATGCATGCTAGGATGTGTAAATTAAAGATATAGGATGATATGGATGTGAATTGGATGTGAAAAGGATGTGTAGGGATGTGATACATGTATGATTATATGTATGTTATGTATTCCATGGTGTGGATGTGGATGTATGGCATAAAGGCATGAAATGTTAGGATGGTAGCATATTGTGTAACATGTGCATGACATGGAATGGATAAGAAATTGTATGGTTAGGTGAAAAGAATTAATAAAGCATGGTGTAGTGATGATGTATGTAAGGTGAATGTATATGGATATGGCATATGACAAGTAAAGTGAAAAATATTGGATAAAAAGATAGGAATTTAATTTAGGTGGTTTAAGATTTTAAGCTTTAAGTAAGGGAGAAAGATGTTAAGATAAGTAAAATGTTAAATGGTGTAGACTATTTTAGGATATAATGGGTTGAGATGAAAGGAAAATGAAATGAACTAGAAGGTTGGTGAGAAAGAAAGTTACCAAATGAATAGTAGCTTTTACGTAAATAAGACCCATAACTATTTGAAAAATATGACTTTAGGAAATAAATTAGTATATGTGTGTTATTAATTTGGAAATGATTGGAATAAATATTTAGTAAAAAGAAAAAGTGATTAGCCAAGTTAAATTAGAACTAGAATTGATCAAAGAGCTGTATAATTATTAAAAAGCTGAAGGAATAAATTATAAGATAAGGTAAAAAGGTATTATTATATAAATAAGGAATGAACAGAAATTACAAAAACCAATAAATGGTAATCAGGTGAAACTCAATGAGTAAATAAAGACTATAATTGATGAGGATCTAAAGATATGGTGGGGAGTAATCATTATAAAGAATTCCATAAAGTTATATTGGTAAATTATTAGACAATACAGAAAATGAATATTATTATAAATATAGTAATAATGAGAGTAAATTACCAAATCTTGGAACCAAGTAATTATAATATAATGCAAGAAATATGTAAGACAAAATTCATGGAATATAATATTTTGGGATATATGGAAGTTAAGTGAATTGAGTCTAAGTTGACAAAAGAGAGAAACTAGAACCAGTTATACAAGAAGCTAAAAGATAATTATTTAGAGTTAATGATAGGAATGGAATTAGAACTGAGGGTATGACAACTAGATAGAACTAGAAATATATTAAATGGAATTTAAATGTTAAATGAATCAAGATGACTACATAAGATAATATTATGGATAATCTAGATAATGAACCTAATGGCTATGAAAAGTAATTGAAAAGGGATATGGGATTATTAATTGTCTATACACTGGATAGGTTGACCGATCGACTAAGAATTAGTAGCTTTAAGAGATTGAGTCTGTATGGATTTTAGCCTATGTATGGTGGGTGCAACCACTGAGTATTGAATTGACCTTAGACATTCTGAGTATTGGGAGACCTACGGGCTGATCCCTACTACCTAATAAAGGGTATTGGGAGGTCTACAGACTGATTCCTACTACCCACTTATGGATATTGAGAGGTCCTATGAGGCTGATCCCTACTATCCACCAGTTGTGTTGTTGTTGTTGTGATGATTGTATTGGGATATTGGGAGGTCCCATGGGGCTGATCCCTGATATCCCCTTTGTAGATATTAAGAGGCCCTCGGATTAATCCCTACTATCTACCTTTCTAATACTGGGAGGTTCTTAAGAACTAATCCTTGCTATCAAGCGTAGGGTGTGTATAAGCACTGAGGTCCAAAATGTGAGCCACTGTACAGCTTGGTCTTTTTGTTCGATTCTGGAATTAGGTGGGTGAAACTGTCGAGGCCCAAAATGGGGGCCATTGCACATTATGTTTCTCATTATCTAGTGATTAGGAGTTTTTCCTGAACTGTGGGGGGTATAAAGGGATTAATTAAAGAATTTTAACAGACTTAAAAGATATTTTAAAGAACTATAAGATAAATTAAGATGATTGAGATTACCTACAAGTAAATAACTAAAGAACAGGAAATAAGCTATCAAGGGAGATGGAATAAACCTTTATAATCTTAGTAAAACTCGTAAAGGAAGTAAAAGATTGAGGAAATGGTGAATGAATAGGAAAAAATACATGAAGAAATAAGTTATAGAGGAAATTATCTATTTCAAGTGAAGTAGGCAATAAACTATACATAAATACATAATGAATAGAGTTAAAGGACATGGATTTATTAGGGACTAGTAAGAATATATAGCTTAATTGTGCAAGTCATGTAACTTGGGTATGGTAAGAGTAATTGAGTGGAGCAATGTCAGTAGGGAGCAAAATTAATAGTAATGAAATAATAAAGAAAGTTGAAATGGCATATGTAACCCTAGGTTAAGAGTCTAATTGAGGTAATGTAAATTAGTTAATAAATAGTCATAATTGGGAGCTTTAATAGAGAGATTAAAATTAATAAATAGATGAAATTAGAAACTTTTTGTGTGCCTATATGTGATAGTGATACATGGTATGTTTGGTTAAATTCAACACTGAGGTCATACTCAGTGTATTAAGTGTCCGATGCGTAGGTGTTAGATCTGGATGATATGATCAAGACAACCAATAGTACAGCCAAAAACTGTCTAGGTATGATACTAACTTACCAGATTGTGATGGTTTAGTAGATAGATGCACTCGTACATGTTACTATTGGTAGCTAAGTGATATTTTATATAGATAGCTAGTGATAATAGCCTATAGTTGTGTGAGAAATGAACTTCTAGCTATAATCAAAGCATAGTCTGATATTTGGTAGTAGGATTAGGCATATAGGTGCCATATGCCTGAGAGGTACACTACAGATCACCGAAACTGTGAAAATAAAATTTTTATACTAAATGAGAGAAATCCAAGTAAAAGTTAAATAAAAGGCCCCTTGGGAAATCCAATGATGGGTGACCTCACGAGAAGTAGCACACTTTGCCTGTGTTCTTTGAGAATAGGCAAGGAGTGTTACACCTTATTTTATTTAGGTACTCATCTACTAGTTTGATGTGGTACCCTTTTTTTATTTGTCTATTATTAATATTTTATTCTTCTTTATTTTTTTATCTAATTCACTCTTTTTCAACCGTTTATCAGTTAAGTGTGGTGATTTAATTCATATGTTATTTATATAAATATATATTTTTATTTTCTTTAATATCTATTTAACTATTTATTTTATGTCCTTCTATTATTTATTCTTCTTATTGATTCCATTATTTATTTCATACTAACATTGTGTTTTTGTTATGATGTGAGTTGTTTTAGATCCAATGAGATTTTATTTAACTTGTCTTTCCCTTTTATCAAACACCCTGTACAGTTAACCTTTTATTATTTTTCTCCTTTTATTTTGTTGTTATTTTATTATTTTGTTTTTATTTATTTACATTGTCTAATATTTATTTTCTTCCTCATTTTGCTATATTTTTTGCAGTTTCAAAGTAATTTTATTTCTATTCAGTTAGAATGTATTTTAGA
>CANXYI010953738.1:0-10941 GCA_948208565.1 Hura crepitans | reverse complement strand
ATTTTTACTGCAATAAATATTATCTTTTTTCAGTTTTGGTAAGAATTTTTGAAACCCAACATTTTCCCATGTTCCCTAGGTGACAAAGAACACATTTATGCTTTTGTTTTATCATTTTTATTTTGTCATTGATTTATTATGGATTTTTATCAATCGAATCTATACTCGACAATTTAGAAAACAAAGAAGGCTCGAGATAAAGGGAAGACAAAGGTTTGAATGGTCTTTAGGGTCGCATTGTGATCATTTTGGTATATGAAATTGATTTAATTCATAAAATTTTGTGAATGCCTTATATTTCCATCATAATAAAATATTTGTATACATAATGCTAATTAATGAACTTAAGTGGATTAATTGTGCATTTAATCATTATGATTAATATCTAGATTATGTAAATGTCATGTATGATGCATAAAATATGTGTTAATGTTTAGAATGGTTATTAAGCATGTAATTGGCATGTTAGCCGAATGGCCCATGTGATGCCTTAATATATATATGCTTACTTATGTATGTACATAACATGGATTATGCTAGTTTGATGTATAATTTATGTGTGGAAATTATTAAATTATTCATTGTTGGTGTGTTGAAAGCTATATGGTTGAATGGCCTTATGATATATTAGTGTGTGTGTGTGTGTTATATTGTAAGGCACTTCAATGGATGTTAAATAGGAATGTTGACATAAATGTTGCATGATGATGATCATTATGCCTTATAGGTGTGAAAAATGGCTTTATGTACATATTATGGCATATTACATGTGCTTAGAGTACAATACGACTATTATGAGAATTTTGGCTCTTTATGATGTACAAATGTGATGGTCAATATGTTTGTGTGGTATATGTTGATTTATTTGTATGATTATGTTTAAATGCATATGTTGGGTTTATATAAAGAGTTTAGGTATGATAATATTACGAAAATAAGTTTTAGGCATTTTTTTAAAGCTTAGTGGCCGAATGGTCACAATAGGCAAACTAAATTTGAGAATGCTTTAAGTTAAGCATGAAGTGGACATTTATGGTTAATGACTTGTTTTTTATCATGAATTGTAAAAATAAGGTTGGTAAAGTGATTTTGAGCTTGTATGGTTATGTGTATGGAAATATGGTGATTAGAACGAGATATTGCATGAACAAGATGTGTGTAGTCATAATTAATACATAAAAATACTTAATTTTCCTAGTATGGTCATTTGTTGACCTTACCATATTTTAAAAGCCATTTTTGAGCTACTTGTAACACCTCTTACTCATTTTGTTGTCAAAGTGAATAAGAGATGCCACTTCCCAAAGGTCACCCATCCTTACACTACTTTGCCCTATTTTCATTTAACACTTTATGAAATTATATTTTTAAATGATATTTTCAAATTAACTAAATTCTAACAACTTAGCAGCTGCTTGAGTGAAAAGCCATATTGCAAAACCTACTAGAAAACACTTCTATAATAGTCTCATTTATTAGTAGAACACTCGACTCCATTTAATCCTCCAATCATTCTCAGTCTTGTTTTTAATTATCATTATAGAGACCATAACATCTCAAATGAACTAACACATAGAACTAAACTACATAATATATCATTATAAATAGATAATCATGCAGGGATCATATATTTAATCATATGATTTATCATAGAAATCAGTCATAATATTGCAATATGTTAGATCATATATATTCACACTTAAGGCTACACTTTTCCTACATATGAGTGCCATTACTCTATCTTTACACATAGGAGTACCAAAGGTATATCCTCCTTGAGGAACCCTCTGCTACACTACTTGCTGAAATAGTGCTGCTAATAAATACTTTATACCTATGCATCAGAGAAACCAACACGTTAAGTATACACTTAATGGCAAATTTAGTGAAACATGCATTACACACACATAAGTGCATCAAACACACAGTTTAAATTGTTATCTTATAGAATTTTATCTTTTGATTGTCTTTAGAGTTCCATGCCTTTTGTAGACTTTTATTTTAGGTCATGGTATGTTTTATCCTCATAATATAATTATAGTATCAAATAGGTTAATTTTATTCTAATCTTATATTTTAACTACTATTCATTTATATCTCTATCATTATCTCGAGTTCTTGGAGTTCTCCTTATATGCTTACATTATGTTACCATCAACCTATTAAAAGCTATTTATAGGCTCTTTTTATTCCTCAAAAAGTTTATTTATATTACCCTCATCAATTAAAAGTTAGCTTTATCAGTCTATCTTAGTTATATTATATTCTATCATTATAAAGTTTATTTCATCATATTAGTAATAGTGTTTAGGCCTATATTCAAGAGACATCTCTTTTAACAATACACAATGGGATCATAATGTTGTGGGGACCCATATTTTGGACCTTGATGGCTGCACTAAGTCAGAACATGGCTCATCAGGATCATTATAAGTGTTCGTGGTTCACATCTCAAACCTCGACAGTTGTACTCTATCTTACAAGCTATGTAGCGGCCATAACTACACTCTACGATTAAAGCTCAAAATGCATAATGGCCCTTCATGGACCATAAGGTAGCTACACTTACCACCAAATCTCATAAATTGTGCAGTGGCCTATCATGGACCTTAAGGTAGCTATACCCACACAATATCATAAAAGATCTATATCATGTCATTGTCATCCTCATGGATTAACCTCTTATGACACCAAAGTATCCTAGCAGCTGCTATCTCTTTAGTTGACTGGTCAACCTATCCAATAAGTGTCTAACTAATATGGGCCATATTTTCTTATATATCTTTATTGGTTATGATTTATCTTTATTACTTTTGGTTCTATCTATTTCTATTTCATCATTTATTCCTACTTTTGTCAAAATAGGTTATCATGTCTTTATCCTTAATATTTTCATCTCAATGTCATTCATGATCTCATGTCTTATTCTCATAAGTTAATATGTGCTCTCTCATTTAGGTCTCACATATTAACTCTCTCATAATCTCAATCAATCATTCATGTATAATCATAGTCATCAAGACTTTTTAGAAGATTTCAATGTCTTCTCTTTACCAAGAATCTTCATATCCATTCTTATTATTTAAATTTATAATCACTTGTTACCACTTCATGTCCTATTATTAGTTTATTCATCTCTTTATCATCTATTCATTATATTCTATAATTTTTTGTAAGTACATTGTTCTTATCCCATTTATTAAGTTACTCAATATACATTATTCAATTAGATCATCACTTATTCTTGCATATTAATGATTTAAGTCATTAGCCATTACATCATGTAACATCAATTCTTTGTCTATTATTAACTCCTTTAATTATCATTACCATTACAAGAATATACTTAAGTTTATATGTTTATTCCTTCTCTTTGGATCCCATTATTCATACTTTGTTATAATATTTACCATTTAACCATTCTATCAAAGGCACATATATTTAAATTTTCATCGTTTATTCATTTTACTGATGTTTATAATTAATTATTCCATTTAAGTACTTATCACACTTATCTTATCTCATATACTCAATTTTTTATCTCATGATATCATTCAACTATTACAAATAAAAGATCATACACTCAATGTTTCAATAATTTCTCATATTAATAAATTCCACACTTACATTATCAACTTAATACACAAAGATATGCCATGCACACATAAACATACACATGCATATCATGTTCACCATTCGACCATCTTGCATTTTCACACATCCTTATTATTTCTCATTCGTTTCTCCACACACTACCACTCATATCCATAACCTAATTTCATCATGTAATTTCCATATTAAATCATGTACATTTGCTCTTAATTTCATAACTTCCATACACATGTTTCATCACCTAAATTCTACACACACACATTAATCAATGCAAGTTTCACTAAACTCACTTATAGTGAACTCCAGATAGTCTAATAACACCTCCAAATTCCTCGATTTCCTTGTTCTCCATTTATTTCACCATTATACTAAAAAAATAATTATTTTTAGGTTTAGAAATATTCTATAAAAATATATAGTTACATATTTTTCATTTACATTTATAATACAATAATTTAAGAAATTACTAGTATGTCCCTACCAATTCCATATTATGTTCCCTAATTTTAAACCTCCGTATTTTATTTAGTTTTCATCTATTTTCCATTTTGTCAATTACATTGCCATCCTCTAAACCCTATATTACCCTAGTGATCAATTTGGGATTAACCTAACGCCTAAATCCACATTACCCCTAAATTACACATATTATGGAATTCACATGTTTCATACTTTGGAGTACAAGTTCTATCCAATACACTTACATTAGTGCTCTATGTCATCCTAGCATTGATTCTACGGCCTTTCCTTACCTCGATTCTCATGCATTTGCTTAATCTCTAAATTTCATAATGCATAATAAATTAGAAAAATTCATAGAAAAATATATAGACATCAAATTTCAAAACTGAGGACATATATGTGATCTAGTACATGTCTAATTACTTAAAAAATGCTCAATTTTCGATTTGAGGTCCAGTTCAGTTTAGGGGTTAAAAACCCTAAATGTTTAAAGCATCGTTTCTCCCTTAAAATAATTCCTTTCACAAAATTAAAGCTAGAATTAGGTTCTAGATGTTGAGATGATTAGTTTGCATATAATATTTGAAGGATTTTGGTGTGTTATGGGTGAGAAATAGAAGAAAAAATAAAGGAGAGAGAAATGAACCATGGTGGATTTTTTTCTGATTTAGGGAGGAAGATAGCTCATTTAACTATTCTAGACTTCTCCACATCCAACCAGCCTTTTATGTTGCGATGGTGAATGGTTTTAATCACACCATATGGTGATAAGATAGCTCAAATTAATCTAATGTACATTTTAACTTCAAAAATGCAAAATAATTCATAGGAGTCTCTAAAAATTATGATTTTAGTGCCAAAAACTGATGAATTACCCTATTAAGGGACTCCTAAAATCTAAGGTCCAATTTATAGGGGGAACTATGTTAACTATTCACTTGCATAATTAAGAAATTCTAATTAAATATGAAATGACCTTAAAAAATTATAATTCCTTCAACATTAGATTCTTTAGAATTTTTGACACTCACGGTATGCTATTTTTAAGACTATTCAGGCACATCCCAAGCCTCTTTCAGCACAATGGCAACTAAAGTCATTATTCACTAGCTCTCTATGAGAAATGATTTATTGGTTCTACTAAAAGTTTTAATTATTTCATTTTTATCAAATTTTTGCCCACCAAAATTCTAGGCTAGTGTTCCTCCTCAACTACCTCAGTAATGCCCATTTACTCCGAAGGCACTATTCATTCCTCAGGCCAAACTATTCCAAAACATAGGCTACACAAGTGTTACACTAATTAAGTTAGTGGAATTAATAATGCACTTGTTGATAGCCTATATGCTTAACAACCTAGACGAATAGGTTGACCAGTTAACCAGGGGTATTGTAACAGCTACTAGGGCAATACAGTGCTTTCTTATATTTTTGGTCTATGGGTTCATTTTTAGTCTAACTCAAAAGCCCATACATTTTAATATTTTGATCCAAATTAGTAATTTAACTTTGGGTTCATAAATGGTTATAATGGCCATAATGTTATGTTCTTGTCCTTAAACTCATGCTATGCTCAATCTTATACTGATGTTATATATGACCTATAGGTCTCAAGCTATGTTTGATCCTCAAATCCATATTGGTAGATATACCTTCAGGTTCATAGAGGTTGTATTAGCTGTCAAGCCCCATTATCCATAAGACATATGTTTTGGTTATATGGGTGATAAATAATGATTTTTATGAAATGATTAATAATAGACTTTTCTTTATTCATATAATTAATAAATTTTAATGAGGAATGCATTATTTATGTTAATACATGACTTGCATTATTTTTAGTTAATTTTTATCTTGTGCATGTTTACAAAGCATTTTCTTATTATAGTTTATACATGTTACGATAAAAAGAGAAAATGATAATATATGTTAATGATATGGCAATATTGCATAAACTAATTCGATTTCACTACTAAGTTATTTACTTAGCACATTATTTTATTTGCATTGTGTAGGTCAGAAGGACATTTGAGCCCAAGCCTTGGGACATCTAAACAAGCAAGAGAATACCATTATTTTTGTACATTTTGTTGTATATAGTTGAATTATGCGATGTATAGACATATGAAGTGCACTTTTATGTTTGATGTAATAAGTTTTAGGCCTTAATAATGGTGCTCTATAATTATAACTTGTATATGGTTTTGTAACCATATTTTAAATGATTTAAACTATTTTATGCTTAATTATTATCTTTTCTTGAGGTTAAAACTATGATTAAGTTGATTATTTATTTGGAGTGATTAGAAGGATCACAGAGATAGAAAAATATTTGGGAATTGTTTTAGAAGTGTATTTCTTGATTATAGGTTATTATTCAAATTTTAGGATAGTGCTCGGTATAATTGTTATGCCTCCAAAATTTTAGAATGAGGATTCTCAAATCTGAGTAAGTAACTCGGTTTTTAAGAAGTTTTTGTAAACTCACATTTTTATGTTTTTTTATCAAGTATGATAAGATGTTTTAAATCATGTTGTATGAGTGAAGATCGGATAGAATGTTATGTCCGTACTCCTTAGTAATGTTTAGCAATCAGTCGGCAATTGGATTAAGTAAAGATGTCACACCTACAATTAGAAGGCTTCCTTTTATAGCAAGGATGTTGCATAAATAACATTTTATTTTGACGTACACCTTAATTTGTAGAGGATTCTAAAGGTTTTTTTGAGCCATATTCAAATATAGCTAAATCATCATGTTCTACACCTATGAAATCTATTGCTTTCATTTTCTTGACTTTTTTAAAATAAGTCTTCTAGAGGGCTTGTAATGGTAAGGGTACTTGTATTAGTGGTAGAAGAGGTATAATGGCTGCTATAGCTTGTTTATGTAAGTCAATCATTTGCTAAAGCAAAGCTAGTTGTGCTTGAGCTGCTTATGTAGCACCCCATAATGCAAAAGATTTAACTTGTGTAGCCATGTTAACTATTCTTAAATTATGGCTTTACCACCTCTTAACCACCTAGTGGTATAAATTCAATCATCTTTAATCTATACATAAAGAACAATTTATCAACCTCAAATAGTATAGATTTATGTGATGCCTGTCTTGTACCTAAAGCACTCATATGTAACCTTTACGTATGTAAGAATGCCTAAACTTACTCTAATACCACCAAATGTGACACCTCTTACTTGATCCAATTACTTAGCCCAAAGAGAGGTGACACACACTCAAACCCTTATATATTTTAACTAATGTTACCTAAATTCCTTTACCAACTTAGGTCCTTAGTAAATAATGCTTAGACATGTGACATTTCTTAATTTCTTATTCAACCACAAATAATTGACATGTACTAGTTGGGATTGTCATGTTAAAAATCCTACAGCATAATAAATATCTATTGACACAAGCCCAAATAGTATCACACAAAAACCGCACTTCTATATACATCTCATTATCCTTTTAATCATCCTCAAGTACTCACCATTGTCATAATCACACAACTCAACCACACACAACGTCTCATTTAGAAAATGAACATACATGTATAATTATACATATAAATAAAGTACTCATTTAGGTTACAAAGCTATTACATAAACTACTTTAGTCTTATCCCTAAGATTTACACTTGGGTGCCCTATTCTATATGTTACATTATGTAATTTGTACAACAATTTGTACTAAATGTTGCTGCTTTGATCTACTTTGAACTGCTAAGGTTGCTCTTTAATATGCTATCTACTACCTACGCATCACAGAAACAACAATGTGCTAAACATAAAGCTTAGCAGTATATTTAATGAATTATACTTCAATAAAATTACAGTGGTTTATTCAATAAATTATACTTAAATATAAGTACATAAGCAAAGCATGCACAAACATAATGTAGTTTTTGCATAGTATATATGTGTAGTGAGAGTACAAATAGTATAGCAAACTCAATTCATGCTAATAAACATACCATTCTATTATTATTTTAAGTCATCTTTATATTATTTTCTTTTATTCCTAACCAAATTATTTATTTGTTTAACCCATTATAGATTTTATCTTATAACAAGGATGAGGAAGTTAGTGTTTTGAGTCACCATTGGCTTTACACTAGGACTAGTGATCTTTTACCCAGAAAGGGTTAGAAGTCAAATATTATTTAGGCCCTAATAATATACCTTCCTTTATATTTCTAACATTTATCAAACCTATATCATGCAAGCAAGCATTTTCGTTAAAAGCATATATGTCACCTTTTCAAATAAAGAAAATAAGTTACAACATTCAAAATGTACAACAAAAGCATAAATGTAAATTAAGCATCCATAAATTAGGTCATTTATTAATTGTTGTTTAACCTAAAAACTACTTATAATCTTTAGGAGATTGGCTTTTTTTATTAAAATACAAATGTCATATGACTTTTGTTTAGGAAAACTTAAAATCATTTCATTATGAAAACACTAATTTATTAGATAGAAAAAACATTGATGTGAGGTTAAGCCCTTTTGCAAATAAAACAAGTTATTAAACTATCTATTACAACCAAAAAATAAGCAAAAGATAAAAGGTATAAAACCAAATAAGTAAATAAGGAATAAACAATTAGTCCTATTTTAACATCGTTATATCCATGTGGAATCTTTATGGTCCTCAATTGATGTCCGTATAGACTATAAAATGTCATAACTAATACGTCCATTTGGACCTCATATCTAGCATAGATGGTTAATCTTACACAACTATACAAAAATGATTAGTAACACAAATAGAGGTCTGTAAGGACGTAATACATAAAAAATGTGCATGGACAATCACTATAAACAAAGTGGTGATTAAAACAATTAATAATGAAAAGAGAGAACATATTTATTCAAAATAGACATACGTGCAAACTACACTCCTCGTGAAAGGGAGTTCATATGGCCTTTACATTAGTTCTAGAATGTAAGTTTCATGTATTATGATAAATGGAATTATTAAGATTAATTATAAATATAAATAAACATCAATAAAAATTATTAACATGTTATAGTGACTAACATAGAGGAAATATACTTTATTAAACATTAAATAAATGTTAAAACAAATTATAGAAGATGAATATAAAACTATTATAGAACATTGGTGTATATAGACATCATATTATATACATATTCAAATAACAGGTCCACACAAACCTTAACATTCATAAAATGGGTCCATGCAGACTTAGGCATTAGTTCTAAAAAGTAAATGCAATTATAATTTTTGATTGAACAATTAAAATATGATGAAAACAATTTAAAATGTTAACATACTCCTATAATCGATGTGGGGATTACATAGAATCACCTCACATGTGAATTAATCATAGGAGATCCTCAATTAAAGAGAAGACATGAATAGAGTGAATGAAGATGAAGAATGAAAGAAGCCTTAGAGGTGACACCTCCTATTGGATTCTTGAATAAACATAATAAGTGGTGCACTTCACGCTAGGTCATTAATCTTGAGATTTCTTTCATGTTCATTCCTTTATCTTTCACATATATCCGAATATTTAATTTTGTCTAACTCTAAATTCATCTCTATTTGTTGTTATGCATTACTTAGGGTCATACCATGTTATTCATGCCAATATTGGATGATTACAGGTTAATCAGGTTTTTCCTAAAATTCAGCAGCATAACAGTTGTCCGAGTCCCTATCCAAAAATTTTAACACATGTAAAACACTTCAGAAAAACACAAATCTCATCTCTTGGATGCTTCTAATCCCCTATATACTAACCTAGCATCAGCCTAATTATCAGTACATAGACCTCAGGCCATAAAGAACAAACACAAATTAGAGCCTCAGGCTTATATATCATAAACACATACCAAACTATCTGATAATATACTTATTAGAAACCACTATCTATAATATACATGTTTATATAAGCCACCTATGCATAGGATACCCATTCCCACTTAAGTATAATAAGTACAAAAGCTATTCAATATGAACACAATAACCTTCAATCAAAAAAATCCTTTGAACTCTGGTTGAATGCTTTACGAAGTTGTATCCTTATTTTGTTTACCTGCGCACCAAAATAGGTATGCTAAGTATATAATATACTCAGTGGTGAACTCAATCATTTAAATCATGTCATCTTATTTATTCATACATATACAATCAAAGTATTGGTTTACTCTAGTTATTAAGTTCAATTAAAATAATTAAGTGCAAAATTACCAAAATACCCTTATACTAGTTTATAGTAATAAATCACTCCTTTAGTCATTTAAAACCAAGCAAATCATAAGTTTAAGCCATTATTAAAGCTAACGCTTATAAATCTCCTTCATTAAATCAATAGGTACAACACATGTAAAATTACAAAAATACCCCTAAGTGTTCATACTGAAGTATCATTCAGGTAATCATGCCTAATTATGCATTTTAGTGTTTATTACATTAGGTTTAATTCATATACTATTAATTTAATTAATTTAACTAGCCTGACTAGAAAGACGACACTGACATACGCTGGACATAGAGGGAATAAAAATAATGCAATGATCCACATTTTGAACCTTGACCACTGCACCGACCTAATCAAGTCATAGCACCCAAGGTGCAGATAACATGATATGGTCTCTCCAATAAACTATTACAGTGGCCCTTCAAGACCTTAGCCGCTATACCGACCCTATTTGAAGATTAGTGATGTCAAAATCTAGATTGGTCTATCTAATAGACTAGTGCAGTAGGCCCTTGAGACCTACATTGCTGCACCAATAAAATTTAAATAAATGGCATCATGTATGAAAAAGTAGACAATTGTCATTCCAATAGACTAGTACAATGGCCCTAATGTTAATTAGGCCACTGT